>OMMV01205222.1:0-11709 GCA_900302635.1 Chatrabus melanurus
GCTCAAATAGTGATCTAAAATAACAGTAGCAACAAAATAATAAAATGAATAAAGAATCAAATATCAAAAATCAAAGAATCTAAATATGGGTACTCTGCATATACATATCTGGTAATATGTACAATTACAGTTTAAAATACAAAGATAAAATACTAAAAAATAGAATGATAGATCTTGAATTTTCAATCTACAATATATACAAAGATGAAGCAGATAAACATGAAGTCAGTTTAAATGAACAATGCACAGTGAGCTATGACCTGGAGGTCAGAGGTCAGAGTTATCTATCACAGAGCGGTGAGTTATTGTACAGCTGTATAGCGAGGCTTTCCTGGACATCGTAACCGGTGGACACACAGAGACTGAGCGCTGTACGGACAGAGACTCTGGCGTTCCTCAGGGGTCTGTTCTGGATCCTACACTGTTCCATGGACTGGGTGTTGGGTCGGCTTGTGGAAACCTGTGATTTAGGCACTTTTCTTGTTGAGGAGGAGTTTGCGTGTTCTCCCCGTGTTGGCGTGGGTTCCCTCCAGGTGCTCCGCCCACTTCCAAAGACATGCAGGTTAGGGGAACTGGTGACTCTAAAGTGACCGTAGGTGTGAATGTGTTTGTCTGTGTGTCCCTGTGATGGACCGTGAACCCCGCCTCTCGCCCAGTGACCGCTGGGATAGGCTCCACCCCCTGAGACCTTTAATTGGAATAAGGCGGTTTAGAACATGAATGAATGATGTAAAGCTAAGCTGGTTGTAATCCAGTTTAAATAAAGTTTTGTGTGTTGTGCTGATGAAATGACGGTAATTTGTGTGCAGATTCCGTGCCTATGCGGCAGCGCCCCCTGCCTACTGTGTCGCTGCTGTCCCAGTGGAAATAACTCCACGGTGACTCGTCTGATCTACGCCTTCTTCCTGCTGTTGGGTGTGGGCGTGGCCTGCGTCATGTTGATGCCCGGCATGGAGGGGCAGCTGAAGAAGGTACGCGGATCACATGACCCTTTGTGTTGGTGTGTGCAGTCGGCAGGAAGTGATTGATGATGTGTCAAAGCTGGAGGCAGGTTAGTCACTCTGTCTTCTTGAGGTCACGTGTCCTCGAGCTGCTCGGACCAGAACAACCAGCGTAAACCTCATGGATCCTCTTTCTCGTTGTGGTTCCTGTGAACGTTTGTGTGTTTGCTGTTGGTGCCTGATGGCAGAAGGACAGATGTCTGTAAATTCTGCATCATGTGACACATAGAAACATGTTTGGAACAGACTGACCTTTGACCCCTGTGTGCTCTCGTAGATTCCAGGTTTCTGTGAAGGTGGGTCGTCGGTTCCTAGCATGGAGGGTCACGTGAACTGTGACGTGCTGGTCGGTTATAAGGCGGTGTACCGTGTCTGCTTTGGCATGGCCATGTTCTTCCTGCTCTTCTCTCTGCTCATGATCAAGGTGAAGAGCAGCCAGGACCCGCGAGCCGCACTGCACAACGGGTGAGTTCACGTGATGCTGCTGCCTGATCTGGATCAAACGATCTTTGTCCTCTCGTGGGTTCAGACACAACGTCCTGCTGTGCGGTGAAACCAAAGCACCTGAAGCTGTGGAGAAGCTTTGACTGCTTCAAACGTTTGGACTGAAATAAACCTTTAGACCGACTCTCTAACCACCAATGTGCAGAAATGAATTAGTTGAAATGTGACCAAGTGTGAAAATAAGCCGAGGAGAAGTTAAGTCCTTTCTGGGTCTTGAGGCCCACGGGGGCCGGTGCTAATCCCCGGATTCAGGACGTTTCCTCAAACGGATCTAGAACAAAATTAAAACCGATGGAAGAATATCACTTCAAATGGTCAACCATCTCCACTGCCTGTAGGGGGCAGTGGAGATCCTCCAGCATTGCTCCGCCCCAATTATTCTGACTGACGTTCGGATCGTCGGCGCCGATTGACAAGTTTGAGTTGTTCCTGATCAGGAATCATTGAAATAATGAACAGATTCTAAAGTTCAGAGCTGCTGTTTGGAACTCGGAGCAAAGAAGCTGATTAATTTCTCTGAGTTCAGGTTCACTTTCTTCTGGCAGTGATGTCACACAGCAGACCTGTGTGACATCACTGATGGTTGAACATTGTCTCTGTGTTGGACACGTTGATGGGAGGGACAGGAAACAGGAGCTGTCAGTCCTTTACGTTTGTCTTCCATCATGTTTCTTTGAAGCTTTTCTTCCATTCGAACTGTTTCAAACTGTTTCTTTGTGCAGGTTTTGGTTCTTTAAGTTTGCTGCAGCTGCTGCCATCACCGTCGGATCCTTTTTCATCTCAGAAGGTCCCTTCACCACAGGTAAATCCTCTTTGACTGGACTCAGTCCCAGCATGCACTGGGTGAGTGGTGGGGAACACCTGGACAGGTGACTGACCTGAGTGTCAGATCAGGCTCATGTGTCGTCCAATAAGAAGCTTCAGAGGACAGTAAATGATTGACAGCAGGGTCTTCAGTGAGGAGGCGGGGCAGCTGTGTCCACGCGGTCCTGGTGCTGTGGACTCAGAGGGACACGTGTTGGAAGACCCTGAGGTCTTCAGATCAGGTTTGGGTTTCAGGTTTTCGCTGAGTCCGGTTCCGTTTGTTCTTCCAGTGTGGTTCTACGTTGGCATGGCTGGAGCCTTCTGCTTCATCCTCATCCAGCTGGTTTTACTCATCGACTTCGCCCACTCCTGGAACGAGTCCTGGGTGGAGAAGATGGAGGAGGGGAACTCTCGCTGCTGGTATGCAGGTAGGCTGACATCATCGCTGACCTCATCAGAGTGAGGAGGGGGGATGTGACGGCCTCTGACGCGGCTGTCTCTGCTCGCTGTCTCCACAGCGCTGCTGTCGGTTACCACGGTGAACTACGTGCTGTCTCTGGTGGCCCTGGTCCTCTTCTATGTTTACTACACCCACCCTGACGGCTGCACTGACAACAAGGTCTTCATCAGCATCAACATGCTGCTGTGCCTCGCCGCCTCCGTCATGTCGGTCCTGCCTCAGATCCAGGTTCACGTCTTTTTCTTTGTCCAGGCGCTTTCACTGCGTTCCCGAAGCAAAGCTTCATGAATAAACGAAACCTTTGTGATGTTTTCTGTCTCAAGGAGTCTCAGCCGCGGTCCGGCTTGCTGCAGTCGTCTCTGGTGACCCTGTACACCATGTACCTGACCTGGTCCGCCATGACCAACGAGCCCGGTAAGACAGCTGATGACATCATCGTCCTGAAGCAGTGAGAGTGGACGGTCGTTTGAATCACTAAAAGCTTTATTTTACTGACGCCTCCTGGAGTTTCTGCTTCAGAAGGTTGGAAGAAAAAGTCTCTATTTTCCAGCAAACATCTAGAAAATAATCAAAGAATGAACGACGGAGCAGCAAATATCAAAATAACGCCTTCGTTTAAAACATCGTAAAACATTTAAGGCCAACACTTCCTGTGTCCTTTGACCCGGTCGTCATTCCTTTGACCCGGTCGTCATTCCTTTGACCCGGTCGTCATTCCTTTGACCCGGTCGTCATTCTGTCCACTGTACTTTAGTAAACATCAGCACAGAGTTAATTTTTTTTAATAACACCAATGAAAAATGAGACCAACTCGGCGTTGATGTGGAACTCGTTAATGGTTTCAGAGCTTCGGGTTAAAGAGCTGCGGTCAGTTTCGATGGAACTGAGCGTTTCTGGAAACCTTTAAAAAGTGGTTCAGTTGTAAAAAGTATCAGATTTCTGGACTGAAACCTTAACGATCGTTAATTAAATACAGCCACAGACCTCTGGGGGGAAAAAAAGTTTGATCCATGAGGTTTTGATGAAAATCCACTTTGTGGTGCAGCAGTGAGGCTCGGTTCTTCATGAAGGACCAGTTTTTTTTCACAGGTTCCACACTTTATTTTTAAATAACATATTTTCAGCGACAGCGAATTTTCTTTTTTTTCACTGCTTTTGCATTTGAATGCCTCATTTTTCTGCTCTATGCACTTCGCCATTTCAGGTTTTTTAAAAATTATATGTGCAATTAATTTAGATTAATTAACAGGTTTTTGTTGTCTGATTCATCAATTATTCCTCATAATTCAGCACACAGAGTTCTGTACCTCGTGGTTGATGGTCCTGAGCTCCTTTGTCTCTTTTTAGTAGAGCAGCTTAATGTGATTTTTGGCCCGACTCGTTCATTTGGTGATACAAGCTTGAAATTTGGTATGAATATTCTCTGTAAGTCACTTTTTCAGAGAAAAGTGCTGGCCATCAAAAATACCAATATGGCCACCATTTTTTTCAAGATGGTGTCCGGACAAATGTAAAATCCTCCAATCAAAATGAAATATATACTATATAATTTGTCGGATCATAACGATTCCAAAAAGGTATAGTTTGGACTATCTGTGACTGAATGTTATGGAGTAAAAACAACAAAAATGGTGACAAAGGTCAATGTCAGTTTGTACAGGGGTCAAAGGTTAAAGTTGCTCCAATTTTGGTAAACCGTGGTGGACTCCGGTGGTCACTTGATATGACCTGGGGTAAACGTTTGAAATGACGGTGAGTCTTGGCATATATTGTGGTAATTACTGAGGAAGAGGGTGGATTATCGTACTATTCCGATTTGAGGAGCTTAATAAAATAAAATTAAAAATAATTTAAAAAGGAATTGATTATCGTGCAGATAAGTTGAAAATTCTATTGGTATCTTAGCGATTGAGAGCAATCCTTATTGTGCTGAGCCACTCGCTTACTGACCAAAAAGGCCCAAACGGGCTGACTGTGAGCTGGAACTGCTGGTCCCTGGACACATCAGCCGCACGTGTGGTCCGGTTGCACCGTTCTCCGCCGTTCTGTCTGCAGGCCCCCGATGGCGTCTCCAGATGGATGTCCGGGCAGATTGGTCGCCGGAGTCTGGTTGGTTTTGGCGGCCGGGAGTGTTGTTCTGACGGAGGTCAGCCGCTAAAATTTCCAGAGCGCTGGCAGCTGTGACGGGTGCTCACGACTGAGGCTGTGTTTACCAGGACGCTGAGAGCCCAAAGTGGCCGTTTAAGGTTTTTCAGAGTAAACGTCTGGACCAAAGGGATCGATTCGATCGCTCTGATGACCAAGTGAACGGAAAAACAAATGTTCAAGGTTTAAAATGAAATTATGGATTGTGGACCAAATCTTTTCTTTGGAATGGGTCACAAAAAAAAACAAAAACAGAGCGGCTGAATTTAATCTGAAGGCGGGGGAAAGCGTAGACGGAAAAGGTTAATTTTGCCTGCAAAATTAACTTGATGTACAAAAAGTAAAATATAAGGTTCAAAA
Source organism: Chatrabus melanurus (assembly GCA_900302635.1). NCBI lineage: Eukaryota > Metazoa > Chordata > Actinopteri > Batrachoidiformes > Batrachoididae > Chatrabus > Chatrabus melanurus. The sequence goes on from OMMV01205222.1 coordinate 5,275, forward strand.
GAGACAAAAATTAAAAGCGTGCGCAAAAAGGTGGAAGAAAACAAAAGACAAAGAGGCAAAAAAAACCAGTGTGGTAAGAATATACGAGGGGGCCAGAGCCCCCTCGTATATTCGGCGAGGAGAGAAACAGGCCAGCGAACAAAGCAGAGCGGACTTTTAAACAGTGTTCAAAGTGCTGCCTACCGGGAATGCTGGGAGATGAAGTTCCCAGTGGCGCTTTGTAGACGGGGGTACACTGGGATGGAAAAACAGTATAAAGAATCAAAAATCGTTTCAGCTCCTCAGATAAAATTAATTATGACACTCACAAATTTTTATCATGGCTAAAGAGAGAGAGGAAGACTAATCGTTGATATGCTGATATAAAAGCTATTCCTTACTACTAAATATTATAAGCTACCTTTACGACATGCAACAAAGGTTAAATAATTATCACATTGGTTTACATGCATTTCAGAATAATTAATAAAAGGAAAAAGATACATAATTTCTTGTTTTCAAGTACATAAAATAGTCTGAGACGGTTGATGTAGTTCCTGACATGGTCAGTAGATGGCACTGTGGCTCCATGAGAAATTTGGTCCTTGGCCAGAAATTTTCACATGGCAACTTTGATCATAGGTTGAAAGGTGATAGGTTCTTTGGGCTCCTGTGAAGCAGATGGGGCCGATAAAACAGTCAAGAGAAGTCTGATTTAGGTGTTAACTGCTGGAAGAAAGAAATTCTCCCTGGGGGAATGTTGGAAAAGGACCATGTGGTCATTTATTAAGGGTCTGTGAAACATCTTAGTGTCTTCTGGGGAGTTTGCTTTGGGGGTATAAGTCCACTGTAGGAATGTTTAGCAGAGACATGCACATCCTGAATTCATTCTCTCCAGACGACCACCGCTACAAAGTATTGGCACCCTTTAATATAACACAAGTAAATCATCAGTTTTCTTGAGACAAGTCAGTGGATGAAAACATGAACATTTGCAAGTCACTGAATATGTTTTGGACTTTATGTCCATCAATCATTAAGAAACACAAACAGTTTGGTACTCTATGGTAAATCTGTCTGGAGTAGGCAGTTCTCAAAAATTGAGGGCCCATGCAAGGAGACTGGTGAGGGAAGCCACCAAGACATGCATAACAACTCTGATGAAGTTATAGGCTTCTCTGGCTGTGATTGGAGTGCAAGTTTTGTCTGCTGCATCACCGCTCACAGCTTCATAGTGGAGTGGAGCAGAGAAGGATTTTCATACAATAAAACAGATCAAATCTAGGCTTGCATCTCCCATGTACCTTCTGGCTAACTGTAGCTGAACTTTGAAGTCTTCTTTTTAAGGAAATCCTTCTCTGCTCCACTCCACCATGATGCTGGTGATACAAAACTTCCACTATGCACAATTTCTCCAGTCACAGCCAGAGAAGCCTAAAACTGCATCAGAGTTGTCCTGGGTGGCTTCCCTCACTCGTCTCCTTCTTGCATGGTCACCCAGTTTTTGAGAACTGCCTCCTTGACACAGGTTTCCCACAGAGTACCGTCCTGTTTGTATTTCTTAATCTTTTCTCCTTCAGTTGTTATGATCAGGAATAAGTTGTTTGATGCAGTGTGTGACCTCTGACCCCGTCTTTGTTTTTCACAGACAGGAAGTGTAACCCCAGTCTTTTGGGGATTATCGGGTTGAACAGTACCCGACCTGCTGGTCAAGACCATGTGGTTCAGTGGTGGGATGCCCAGGGCATTGTGGGATTGATCCTGTTCCTCATGTGTGTTCTGTACTCCAGGTGAGAACGTTTGAGAACATCTGGTTTTTCTGGAAGATTCTCTTTGGGGCTTTTGAGCCAGTGTTTCTAATTTTTCTTTTTCTCCGATCAGTATCCGTAACTCATCCAACACTCAAGTCAACAAGTTGACTCTGACGAGCGACGAGTCGGCGCTGATCGAGGATGGGCCTCAGACCGACAGCCTGGATGAGACCAGTGGCCTGAACCGAGCCGTAGACAACGAGAAGGATGGCGTGACATATTCCTACTCTTTCTTCCACTTCATGCTGTTCCTGGCCTCGCTCTACATCATGATGACGCTCACCAACTGGTACAGGTGGGCGTGGCAGATCACCACACCCATCACACCTCACGTCTTCTTGTGTGGTCCGCACACTGAAAGGACAACTCTTTGACCAACGCGTTCATGCAGGATAAAGGTCGGGTCTATGGGTGAGAGTTGGTGCAACGCCCACCACCTTAAGAATCCACACGACAGGTGGGCGCGTCGTTCCGTCGCCCGGTGGGCTGTGGGCGGAGCTTCCTCCCTGCTGGATGGCGCTCGGGTAAACCTTCAGTACCACAGTGTTTTGGCTGATGGACTCTTACCGTCGTTCGTGCCCGTTTTTAGATCAGACAGAGGCTGATGTGAGGGCGGGGTCGATTATGGGTGACTCAGACTGATGAGCCGCTCGCTTTGGTGCGTATCGGCTAATTTCTGAAACGGTGCAGACGGCGGTAGGAGTGACACAAACTTGATTGATCAGAAGACGACACCCCTTTCGTGGGTGTGAACATTCTTTTGTAAGCGCACAGAAAAACAAAATAGCGTATTGGCCCAAATATAGGACGACCCCATTTTTTAAGACATATAATTGGAATTGTTTATTTTCCGATCCGATAGGACAAACGGTGCAAACTGGCCTAACTAGGATCCTCAGATGGTGTCGGTCTGTCACAGGCAGAACTTTCTGTGCAGCCTGGACTTTTCTGAGGGGTAAAGGTCCACAGTGATTCCCATGAAGGGACGAGGAAAGTACTGGTGGAAATGTTGAGTTTAAAAAAAAAAGAAAGGGGGGAAAAAAAAAAAAAAAAAGTCTGTTTTGATGGCCAGAAACAAAGAGAAAAACCTGAGCCCATACAGCAGGCTCCTCCCACCCGCTGCGTGCTTGGACCCTAACCTGGGCGTCAGCTCTGCAGGAAGAGCCGCTCGGAGCACGATAAAGGAGAAAACCACGCACAACGTGGTGTGATTGTGCTGCTCTCTTTATGAAGATAAAATCTCTCCTGATGCAGTTTGAGCAGCAAAAACAATGTGGGTCCATTACTGAAATAAAATGAGTGCAGGAAACAGCTGCTTTGTGCGAGTAGCAGCAGTTCACTGTGATGCAGGAACGCTTAGGGGACGACTGTCAATAATTGTGATTTATTGTATACCAGCAATAACCCGAGCAAATACACTTCTGGCCTCTGTGAGTTTTTCATATTCATTTTCGACACTTTAATTTTTGTGCCAGTTAAAATTTTTTCCCCCCATTTTAAGCCTTCTGGTATTTAGTTAATAATTGAAGTACAGATTCCACCGGTGTGAGGAAGAAAACTGTGAGATCCACAGTCACAAAAGCAGGTCGTGTGCATCGCAGTGTGCCGAACGCTCGCTGTTGTCAGGAAGTCCAAGATCCCGGGTCTATTAAAATCCAAGAAGTGTGGAGCTAAAGCGTCGATGTGTCTCAGGAGGCGGTCTCAGTGTGTGTAAGTTTGCGTCGATGCAGAGTTTTGGTGACACTGTTGTCATAACGCCATGGAGGGGGCGGTTGCATCATGATGGTCTGGAGATATGCAATGCATGATGGGAGAGGAACAATAGAGGAGCGGCAAATTTGAAATTGAAGTGAGTGAGAAAATTGCATAAACACCCCAATAAACGGAGTGAAATATTGTTTCAGCCCAATGAGGGGCCAGCGGTCACACAGCTGGCGGTCAGGGGGCGGCGCGTCTGGTTATTATAATATAGATAAATAAAAGCCGTTAGACAAGTTTTCCTCACGTTCTGATTACAAATTATGATCAAACACAGAAATAACAATAGTGTCCTCTAGGTGGCAGCGTTCATAGTTGTATTTTGTTTTGGAGACTTGGGCTTCGTTCACACTGCTACTTCAAATTGGTTTTATTGCATATCTGATTCAAATCTGATCTCACTGACTGTCCACATCATATACTGCAAGGGATCAAATCCGATCTGCGTGTGTCCACACTGACAGTCTTATCCAGTGATTTCTATGGTAACAGGCCACGCCCAGGAAAAACATAAATCAAATGGATCTGTGCCCGTTTCTGTCCCACATGGTAACGTGGCGCCGCAGCAATCTTTGGCGAGGAAGCGACAGAAAATGGAGGAGAGTGGAGCGCCCGAGGACTCGCACTGCGACTGACACAGAAAACGGAGACAGTGTCCTCCAAGTGACACAGCATGAGTGACAGAGGAGACGTTGTGCGTCCTCTGCGTCACTCGCAGAGGACACTGAAATCCTATTTGAGTGACCGAGGCGTTCAGACTGAAACCGGATCTGTAAAAATCTGATCAGAATCGCATTTGAAACCACCTCCGTATGTGGTTTGAATCAGCTTTGGACAAATCAGATCTCGTGGTTTTTTTTCTGTCCACACTGACAAAAATCAAGCCAGATACAATCTGGATCTGCTAAAAATCCAATTTGGCGTGGCAGTGTGAACAAGGCTTTAGTCGTACATTAAAGTGAATCTGGATTAACAGAAACATCATGTCTGCTGACTTGTCTTTAAGTCACATGACATACTTTGAACCAATCCCAACGCTAAGCTGATGTCTTCCTGCAGCCCGGACTCGAACGAGGTGATGACCAGCAAGTGGCCGTCGGTGTGGGTGAAGATTTCCTCCAGCTGGATCTGCATCGCCCTCTACATGTGGACGCTGGTGGCGCCGCTGGTCCTGGTCAGCAGGGATTTTGACTGAAGCCCGTTGACTTTGGTTGTGTAACCGCTCTAACCCTTACACGCCAGGTGCTGCCTGTTGGGTCTGTTGTCACGGTAACATGTAAATATCCCATGGTTTGGTGAGGCAGTGCTGCATGCTTTTACTCTGACGGGTCAGATTATGTTTCCTGTTGTAGATGCATGAGTAAGTTTCTGGTGTTTTTGTTCCGCATGAAGAAAAACTGTTGTTTCAGATAAAAGCTAAGTTATTAAATTAACATCCACATGTAGATTTCTCACTGATCGTTGCTGTTGTGCTTTTATTCCGTGTTTTAATGTGGAAAAGAAAAATAAAGTGGAATTCATTGAATAAAGTTGGATTTTGATTCATTTAGAGTGTTTTCCTCATGGTGACATCAGAGGATGATGTCACTGATGCTCCTCCCTCAAAATAGTCATTCATCCCTGCAGCCACCTGGTGAGGTCGAATGGAACACAAACCTTCCAGCTGTGAACATCAGGCGTTTACTACATGTATGTACAGACGGACTGAGAGGGTGCCGACCCAGAAAGAAGCTCCTGCTCCAAAACCCACACCTTCAGGCTGGACTGACATGAGCAGCTGCCCACAAACGCCTTGTGGAGAAAAGTTTTCTGGTCAGAGCAGACAAAGATTGAGCTGTTTGGCCACAATGACCAGAGGTCTGTTTGGAGGAGTAAAGGTGAGGCTTTCACACCTCAGAGCACTGGACCAGCTGTCAGGCACGGTGGTGGTACCATCATGCTCTGGGGCTGTTTGGCTGCCAGTGGTACTGGTGCCTTGCACAAAGTGGATGGAATCGTGAAGAAACCTCCAAATTCTTCGTCACCTCAAATCAACAGCTAGAAGGTTGGAATTCGGCCACAATTGGGGGTTCCAATAGGACCACTTGCATCTGGTCGAGGTGCAGCTTGCTAAGGGACATTTAGCCAACTATTAGTGGGGGTGTATGTATATATTTGAGCCTGTATGTATAATTTTGACCCTGTGTGGATCAGAGAAGATCCAAAATAAATTCAAACCTGTGCACCCAGTTCTTGTTTTAGTCATTAATGATGTTTGCTGTGGGCAGTGGTGGCCTAGCGGTTAGCGTAACCGCTTTTAATCCTGAAGGTTCCCGGTTCGAACCCCACCCCTACCCATTCTCCATGTAATGTGTTGTGTCAGGAAGGGCATCCGGTGTAAAACTTGTGCCAAATCTTCATGCAGATCCATGAGGAATCTGCTGTGGTGACCCAGAGTTTCAATTGGGAGAAGCTGAAAGTAGATTATAATGATGTACAATCATTCTAGCCTGGTCCTGCCAGACTCTCGTACTACATTTCATTTGTACAGAGAGTCTGGACACTCTCCATTGACAAGTGTTTTCTACTTGAAGGCGGGAACTCTGTTGAAGTGCAAAACTATTGGATCTGCCCAGCGCCACTCTGGATCTGCCACGACCAATCGCTAACGTTTGGTCGTGACGTATGTCATGCGATGACAACTATCGGCTTAGCCAGGGTTGCCAGATTGGGCGGTTTTGCAATTTATTTTGTGGGGCAAAAATGGGTTTGGGCGGTTAGCCTACTTTTGCGTTCATTTGATTGAATATTGTTTCTGAAATCGGATAGGCTGAGTAATTTTAAAGCTTGTTAATGATTTCAATGTGTTTAAATGAGAAACAAGGCAAAACAATTTTGGGCGGTTTTT
>OMMV01205227.1:0-10816 GCA_900302635.1 Chatrabus melanurus
CCTTTTAACTTTTTAAAGGTTGTTTTGGTTTTTTTGTGGCATTAAAAAGGAAAGTGTTCGCATTTGGCTTTTCCTCATCTTTAATGGTGCAGATCTTGGTTCTGAAGTATTGTAAAAGATGAAAACTTGACTATAACTGCGTATAAAACATATTATTTTACATCATTTTCCCCCCGTGACGTCTGTGCCCAAACCGTGCTGTTTTTGAAACCAGCTGTGCACGTGTTTCTCATTCATCATCGCCGGCAACATCGGGGAATTCCTAATCTCACCTAAAGCAGTTTTTTTTTTTTTTTTTTTTTGTTCTCACGTGAGCACTTTGTGGGACTTTATTGCTTTTCTGCCCAGGATTAGATTTAACTTGACACCCCCACCCCCAATCCAAACCTAAGCAATACCTGACGTGCACTGACGAGCACAGCGGCGAGCCGAAAACAAGAGATGCACTTTACAGAGGCCGCGTTTGACTCCACACTCTGCCGCCTGCACACAAACGCGGTCATAACGCTGGAAGGAGCGGAGCTCGCTCTCTGGAAAATGATCGGCGTTTCACCACTTTTTAAGTTTTAGAGTTGGAGCAGATGTCCCCTCCCACTTTTCCACTTTAATTTATTGTTGACGCCGTCGTGTTTGACGCGCTCTCTCGCCCCCGTTTCTCACCCTCACTGTAAATCCTCAGTAGGTTGGAGGATGCAGCCTGTGTCCGTTCACTCTGAAACCTATCATGTTTAGTAAGGAGGGCTGGATTTCTCCGGATATTTGCGATCTTTGAGACTATAGTCAGGTGTGCACATAACTGGTGCGCTAAAAATAAAATGATGTGCAGCAGAAAACACTTTCCTCCTGAGAAGCGCTTCCCTCCGGGTTTTCTGCTGCACATCATTTTATTTTTAGCGCACCAGTTATGTGCACACCTGAGTAATTTCCGCCGTGAAGCTCGAGATTGTCTTTACGATTAACTACTAAATCGTTGTTGGCTAATCGGCTGAGGACGAGGCTGCTGCTTTGACGTTGGCGTCCAAAAACTAGCAACGAGGAAAAGCAGTGTTTTCGCTGTCGGGCGGTGACTCCGCCTTAACCCCGCCCTCGGTGTGTGTGGTTAAAGTGGCTTTTTGAGATGGAAGAAAAAAATGTCTGAACGACTGCAGCTCAGATTAAGAAGTCGCTTCTTCATCAGAGTTGATGCATATTTTTCTTTTTCTTTTTTTGTGTGATGTGGGAGAAGGGGGGGGTGTGAAGTTTATATTTGCATTATTTTATTTAATTTTCTTGCCTCCATTAGTTTTTCTGCTGTAATTCCATGTGAAACAGTATTATCGTCCCTTTGCCCTCACTCTGCCTTTTTGTCGTCCCAGTTGCGTGGGAATGTTTATTAGCACAGCGTGTTTCCTGTGCGCCGCCTGTCGACGTGTTCCGGGGGCGTCTTCATTGGTCTGAGCTGTGGGCGTGTGGCGGAGGCACGCGTGAACCTCTCCGGTTTCTTCGTGAGGAACTGTGGAAATTTTGCAGCAGAAATGTTTACATAAATGCGTGTGGGTTTGTGTGCTCATTCACACGCGTGTATGGAAGGATGCCTGTGGATAAAAGTTTAACGAGTGAGGACGGCGGGGAGGAATGAAATTTCTAGTTTATGCAAAAGAGCTTATTTTGTCAGCTTTGTGATTGTGACTGATTTTGATGGTTGCAGCCATCAGGCTATTTCATTTTTCAGCACTTTTACCTCACTTATGTTTTCCTTTGGATGGAAATGTATGTATACATCAGGAAAATGCAATTGAAGAAACAAATAAAGTGTTAAATATCCAGTGTGTGTTCCAGCTCTTATTGAATGGAAAAGACTGTCAAACGCCTCTTCACAGCTGAACTCCACTGAATACATTTCAACATGTTGTTGGGGTCGACCTACAGGTTACACCTTCAGCTTTACCTTTGTCACCTATAAATGACATGATTGCTGATTGGGTATAAGACTGAAATGCAATCGGGCAGAGGTGGCAGGTCGGGTCAAGTCTAGGAGCGTTCCCTCGTGCCGTGTAGTCCCGCATCCACCACACTGCAGAACTTCCACTGGGTACTGGTTGTGTAGAAGATGAGCCCAAAATAATGGAATCTTTCATTTTATGACTAAAGCATGAAGTTTCTTCCACAGTTAGTGCAGACTATAAGGTTTATTTTCAGATGTGGATCAAAGTTGGATTTGACCTCTGAGGACCACGAGGGGTCAATGAAGGATCACACGGGGCAAAATTTATTAAAAAAAAAAAAAAAAAAATTTTTTTAAATCCTCCAATCATATTGAAACATATACCATATTATTTGTCTGATCTTAAAGATTCTAAAAAGGTATAGTTTGGACTATCTGTGACTGAATGTTATAGAGTTAAAAACAGCAAAAATGGTGCCAAAGGTCAATTTCAGTTTGTACAGGGGTCAAAGGTTAAAGTTGCTCCAATTTTGGCAAAAAGTGATGCAAATTATTGGTTGAACTAATAGGATTAAGAAGTGGAACAGTTTGGATGCTTGGTCTCCAAAGTAAAGTTCAAACAAGGTCACCATCCATTGGATACTATGACACGTTCCCCCGTAACGTGACAACTAAGCATAACAGATGGTGCAAACTATTCCTTTTTAAAACCACATTAGCTTCTGTTCCACTTGGCTTCTTGTCCACACAGTATATCTACCTTTCTCCTCTCCATCAGATCAGCCAAACTCTCTCCCTTTACCAGTCGTACTGCCAACAGTCAAAGTTCCGACTCGCACACTTCAAACTTTCCTCCTCTTCCGCTGCCTTTGGACACGCCTCTCCTTCTTCTTCACCCAACAGTAGCCCAATTTCTTCTGGCACCCTGTTGGACAACGGCACCGGGTTGGACCGAGCCGGTATGGAAATTGGATTTATGATGGGCTTGGAACCCTGTTTTCGTTCTGCCATACTGCAGCCAAGACGGTCCAACCTGTGGTACAAAACCCTGCGTGTACCTCAGACACAAAAATGACAGTAAATCCATCTGTAGGCGGCGCTATAGTGCCGCATTTTGACCTGTAACTCCCAAATCTGTACATTCACACACCTTCTATCCACACGTTCACTGGGTTGAACTGAATCTCCTGATGTAGGCGACGCCCATTTCCACCTTGATGATTTTCACACTAAATCACAAATCTTTTTCAAGCTCCTCCAAGACCATGACTCTGATCAACATGAAACTTTGCACATGTGGTCTATGGACCCTCGTGGCAAAGTTATTAAAGTTTGATGGTCCAAAAATTGCCCAAGGTATAAAGGTAGAATTTCCTGTTAGTCACTTTACACAGGAAGTGTTGTCCTGTCTGTGCATCGGTAACTCCGATGTGTACGAATCCCAGGAATCACAGATGGGGAGCCTGTTAAATTTAGTATCAATTGGACATTAGGGGGCGCCACAAATATGAAAAGTGTATATATCTCAAAATTGTCTGAATGGAATTGCTCAAAATTTGGTATGCATGGTCTTGGGCTAGCGCTTTCTTGAGTTCGTTAAGAAAGCATCATTTGGACGAAAACTGCGGAATGTTCCTTCAATGGCTGGTCAGCTATTGATCACTGACTTATGAGTTGGAGTCCATTTACTGAGACTCTCCTCTTCACCGTCATCGGTGAAGTGGTCGTTGCGCCCACCGGACTCTGTGTCTACTAGCAGGGTACCCGGGTGATGCCTGGGTGTAAGATTTCATAGATATTTGTGATTGCTTCACCTCTTACAGTCCAGGTTTGTAGATAATAGGCTCCTGGATTCAATGATGTAATGGTTTGAGGATAATTAAATTAATTTGAATTAAATTGGACTGATGGTCTGTAATCCAGGGATCAGCACCAGCACCAATGGGCCTCAGGACCTGGATAGGACTTACTACTTCTTCTATAGTTTATGAACAGTTGTAGAAAAGTTTTCCACAGTTCTGCAATGACGTTTTCAAATGCAAACCACTGAATGGATTTCAGATTCATTCAGTCAAGTCAAGGTTGATGAAATAAAGCGCGCTGATGATCCCTCAGATTGATTTGATGTGTTCTTTCTGAGTGGATTAAACTGTTAACTAATTAGCCCCCTCTGTTTTAGTTGAGGTCATAATTAAATGTTTCACATTCAAACTGTGCAGACAAAGTGTTCTGAGACGTCACAGGCAGGTACGGCTCAATAACCGTGCTGCTGGGGGCCTGTTAATGAATGTTTGGCAGCTGGCCCTCAGCCATCCTGATTCAGGCTGACGCAGCTTTGACTTCATGACTCCTTTACGCTCGAGCCTGCGGGACTTCGCATGATGAATTTAACCAGAGACATTTTCCGTCTTCATCACTGCAAGGAAGTGGTTTGTGTTTGTGTGGCAGTCACTCAGCACCCCCCACCTCCCCGACCAGGGTTGGATTGCGTAACGACCATTTGGATGTTGCCTTTGTGAACATGCTATGTTGGGACGATATCAGTGCTTTTCAGGGTTTCAACCTTGAGCCTCACCATACGTTTATCCGACTGCAGCTCTAGACAGATTTATTATACTGTGACAAATTCTTTCCATGTCTTAATGATTGGTAGAATATATAACCGTTGAAATAAATGTAGATATTTTATGTGCTGACTTCAATAAAATAATGAAAGACGAGTACACACCTGCTATGAAACACCTCAGCAGCCACATGTCCGATTACGTTTGATCCCTTAAAAAGGGGGACCACAAAAAAAAAAAACCTGCTGTAATTCCTACACAGTGTTATGCAGTATCCCATAATGCCCTGCGCACGCAGTAGTTCCGGTGAGGCAGACGATTGTTTTTTTTAGCAGAATTGATGGAAAAAATTGATCCAAGAATTGATCCCAAAAAAAAAAAAAAAAAAAGGCTTTTCTGACTTTTCTTCTTTGCCTCAGTGCAGCAATTCAGGAATAAAATGTTTGGCTGAAGGAAAGAAGGAAACGTTCTCCAGATTTCCAACAACGAACCCAAAACAAACTTTGGATAAAAGCAGGAATGAGGCAGATGTAACATCCTGGGTTCCCAAAAAACATTCAAGGATCTGCAGTCAACACTTTGTCAATGGGATGTTGAGAAGATTAATTCAATTAAATTTTAAAAATTAAAATCACATTTTATTTTTCCTAAAGAAGCAGAAGATGGCTCCTGTTTCAGACTCAGTGGCAAAAATGACACCGACATAATGTCTAATTCAACATGACATCAAACTGTGAAACGCAAAGAGTGACACATGATTAACAGGGGGCGCCGTAACGCCGCTAACCATGACCCTGCTAACGTATAGAGATTAAATGACTGAAACTTACCAATGTGATCGTATTTCTTCAACAGAAAGTTCAGTCTGTTTTGTTGCCACGAGGTGTCATGATCCTGGTGTTGTGTCCAGTGTCGTTTTTAGTTGTTATTCCGTTGGTTTGATTAGTGATTATTTCCCAGTGGTCAGACACCAGTGTGTCCAAGTGGTGAGATATCAGTCAGATAATAAAGGTTTGAAGGGCAGGTCTTACCTACCGGAGTAGTACAGCAACATATCCATCAGTGAGGCTTTGGAGAAGAGGCCCACAGCTCTGAGTGCTGGGCTGCAGATAGCCACGAGAAGCAGAAGCCAACTGGATGGCTGTTCTCCAAAGATTTATGCAAAGTGTACTCCATACTCCAGGGTGACAACTGAACCAGATCAGACCCACACAGAGCTAAGACTGAGGAGTACTGGAAGGAGAAAGGTAAAAGTGCAAAAACAGAGTGTTTCCATGCATTCCTTTATTGAAATGCCACCTTTAATTAGTCACAGCACCGCGTGTGATGTTTCTGTGTTTGAGCGGCAGGAACACAGACTGTGGCAACACCCAAACAACCCAAAACCCCCCCTTTCCCCCTTACCTCTCCCCCGGCCTCCATAAACACATCTCTGCAGGCTGCACGGACAAAAGTGGTCCAGTGGTGTTCAGCCGCTCACACAATACGCCATTTCTGGAAAAATACTGACAGACGTTAGCAGGAGAGCCGGAGATAAAGCAGAGGGATGGTTCCTCTGATTCATGGTTCCATCAGTGCGGAGCAACAGCATGAAATGATTCTACGTATCTAAGAGGCGTTGGGAGTCCACTATGAATTTTTGACCTCAGGATTACACACTGTTACTGAGTCTTTCAATAAGCTGGGACGAGTATTTGTCAGCACAGCTCATGTTCCTTCAACTCATGTTGTCAGCTAAGAATATTTGAGCAGTATTTCTGATGGAGCCCGACGGAAAATACTGGCAGACATGCCAGAAGGAAAAAATGACTTTAACTCCATTCAGGACACATTTTAAAAAGAGGTTATATTGAACACCAAGGGTCTGAAAAAGCTTTTGATCAAAAGCTCATATTGATCAGTAAAATATTTGCGATCGATTGGTATACAAGTGCATCTCGAAAAAATTCTATAAAAAAGTTTGATATTTTTTGTCAGTAATTTCAGAAAGTGAAAATTTTATAAATTCTAGACTCATAACATATAAACTAAAATGTTTCAAACATTTTTTATTTTAATTTTGATAATTACGTCCTACAGCTCTAAAAAAAAAATAGAAAAACACAAATATTAGAATATTTCATTTCCAGTTTGAGTAACTGACTATTTCTGCAGTATAAATACCATGAATCTGTCAGTCTGGTTCAGTCCACACAACCACAATCATGGGGAAGACTGCTGACTGGACAGTTGTCCAGAAGACACTCATTGACACCATCCACAAGGAGGGTAAGCCACAGAAGGTCATTGCTGAAAGGGCCAACTGTTCACAGAGTGCTGGATCAAAGCAGATTCATGGAAAGTCAAATTTTTTGAAGTGCACTTGTGACTTCATCATGAAGTCACAAAGAAGTCAAAATATGAAGTTATATATCAATAAAAATAGACCTTACTCTTGATATTTGCAATCTTGACTTCAACCAAATTATGCAGCTTCTAATTGTGTCTTATGAAGGTAACTGGTGTGATAATTCTTCAGGGTTCTCCCTCGGATTTTTTAATGAACAGATATAAATAAAGGTGAGTGCAAAGCATGAGCCGCGTAGCGAGCGCAAAGCGCGATGTGTTCAAAAATATGATGTACTGAATGAATGACTTGATCATACCGGAACTCTTCACTGTGGAGAGAAAAAAAACTGTTTGTCAACAAGTGGAATCCGTCGTTGGAGTAAAAATGCTTTTCTTTTTCTCAGTAAATTCGCTTTCATGGACTGATCTGCATCAGGGTGTTATCTAGATTCTAGAACATGAGAAAGAGGTGTCGTATGACTAAGCAGAGCAATACGTGCACCTGGGTCTGGGGGCATGCCCCCCTGGGAAAATTTGAAATATTTAATCAAATTTGGGGCCTTCTGGTGCAATCTTGGCATAAAAAGCAGTTTTTTGTTTGTTTCTTTCTTTATTTATAAAAATTTAAGTCAACAGATTTTTTTATATGCCTCATCAATTCAACTTAGTGCAGCATTTCAGTAGTAAAACTAGGACACTCAGAGTAATATTGATTGTTTTATTTGTTAAAAATACATTAATCCTTCTCCTTCTTCTTCTTCTTCTTCTTCTTCTTCTTATTATTATTATTATTATTATGTGAAAAAATGTGTTTAAAATGTCTTCAAAAGTGGACCATTACTCTAAGGTGGGGGCGGGGGCTTTCATCCACGCTCCATTCTGGCTACGCACCTGTTTCTGTTACCAGAAGGAAAACAGATATGAAGAGGAGAAAAACTCATTTATTTATGTGTAAATGGCTGCCTGAATGGCCGGTAAGACGGGTATATCACATGTGCCATGCATCAGGAACAGAAGCAGAGGAGAGCGAAATATGTTTTTAAAACGTGCTTTGCTGCAGCACTGAACGTGACATCGAATGATCGCTGCGGCGGCACTGAGCTTATGAAACAGAGAGAGACTGACGCGCACTGTTGACCATCTGTGTGAATAAAATAGACTCTGGTTGGTTGCCTTGCCGCGCGCTAACCAATGGGAGCGCGCTATCGAAAATTACCCATCGACTTGTAGTTTAGGCCGTCGAAAAAGACGGGTCGATGGGACTCCAGATAACATGTAGATCTGCACGCATACTGCAGGAGCAAAAGAATGAAGAGGGCGTCAAGTAGCAGTAACAGGGTACAGAGAATGAAGAGGGCAGCCACGGTTCCTAGCAGGGTACAGTGCCCTCTTGTGGATTGGGAGGGAGAAGCCTCTTCTTTTTTCTAATATTACTGGATATATTAAGCTATTGCAAGCCTTATCGAACGCCACTGTACAGTAGAATCACTGAACAGTAAAAGTAGAAGGCTGTAAAATTCAATTTCTCTGGTCTTTTGCAGGATTCCAACACCTTTTTTCCATTTGTGGATGCACATACTTGACATGAGGAATGACATCAAGAAATTAATCTTCATCTTCTCCTTCAGTATTAATAGGATCAATTTTTATTCTGACTGCGGGGTGTCGATTCTACAGATTTCAAAAAGCATACAGTTTTTTTACCCTGTGTGCCGCCGTGGGAGCGGGGTATTGTAATCGGTCCTGTGTGTGTGTGTTTAGGACACATTACAAGTTGAGGCATTTTTGGGGACTTTGGTCGTGGTATGCGCTCAAATAAGGGCCGATCTAGTTGGTATGAGGTCATTTTTTGGTGAGGTCATGAGGCTGGATTAGCTGCCAAATGAATATCAGGGATTTGTTGTTGTTGTTACATGAAGCAGAATAAAACTATTACAATTAGTTATCACAATCATAGATTGAATTCCAGGAATCCTGGTGATTTTATAAGCCAAAGTCATCTCAAGGTTAGATTGAGATGCAGAAGTTAGGGGAAAAAAAGGGATGGGGTATTTCAGGAAGGTGTTGTGTTTTCCACGATGCGTTCACTGTCACTCCGAAGACTTTGTTTTCAATAGTTCTTGTCTTTTGTTGTTTTCGGGGTGACTGTGTGAGGTCTGGGGCGGGGGGGTCAGGAGCTGTTAATTAGCGCTCGGGTCCATTAAGGCTGACATACTGTTGGTCCCTGAGAAACCTCATCAACATCCAGGCAAACGAGCCAAAGCCAATGAGCTGCGGCACAGACAGCGTCTGAGTTCTGCTGTGATGATTCGAGTTTGTGTGTGAGACAAAGTAAACCTTGTGTTTTTTGATCCAATTTGGTCAGACCTGATTCATTTTAGACTCCGTTCAAACTTCGACCCAGCCGGCAGCCATAAATGTGCCGAGCTTAACCGTCAGGGTGAAGCACGCTTTGGCTGGTCACATGAATTACGTGCATGTTGGAAATATTTGTTGGTTTTTGATCTGAATGACGGTTAGGTACAGGAGTGGATCCAGCTCCGGTGCCCAAAGTAACCCCGCAGTGTGCTCACTGTATCGTGCAGTGGTGGGCCATCTGGCCTCCATATGGTCAGGGTACGAAAATGTATTTTCAAAATTTACTGTCATTCAAAAGTATTTTCAATCATTTATAAAAAAAATTTTATTAACATTAATTTATCACAATGAAATAATTTCTACTCTCCCTGAGCTGTGCTGCTTCCCTGATCAGAGATTTATTTTATCCAATCAGATTTCTCCCCTGCTGTCTCTGGGTGAAAAATCTTCTCTGAGGCCTTCAGAATTTCAAGTGATTCCTGCTGCTGTTAAAGCAAATGGGGACGATGTCGTGGATTGTCATGATCTTTAGCCAATCAGATTTCAAGTTTGCTGTGATGGGCGTGTTCTTTGACACTCTGGCCTGCTAGAAACCAGTTTGGTGGTGGATTTACTGGGCAGCTGTGGACTGAACAACCGTGTTATTGAACTGTTTTTTTTTTTCAGAAAGAAAGACGGCCTTTGTCTTCAACTGATGAGCAGTTTTAATTTAATTTTTTTTCCCACCAGCTATAGATTATTGCTGCTGGTGTGAATGACGTCTGTGGTCTGACTCCATCAGTGTGCGTGTGTCAGGTGCACACACACACACACACACACAGGATCCACACTACTCGCATTTGGTAATGACAGTAATTTGGGATATTTCTGATGTCTGTTTGTGATGCTGCATCATGTGATGCTGCGTTTAATTGTGGGAGGATAGCTCTGAAGGCCCAGGTGTAAAATGCACGGCCCGCCACTGGTAGCGTCTTATCCCAAGGCTTCAGTACAGCGCAGCACTTTGACATGTCCTATATGTGGCCGCAGAAGCAGGGTTGGGTTATTTTAAAAATACAAGTTACTACGTAAATACCAGCTTTAAAAAAAATACAACCTGTAACAAAGTTCCAGTATTACATCATTTCAATTCAATTTATTTATACAGTGCCAAATCACAATAAAAGTCATCAGCAATAAAAATCAGCAGCACCACTGACACACGGAAATTATTTTCCGCCTTCAAATCGCTGCTTGACCCTCCTCCGCCTCCTCCTGCCACCAATCTCACAGCTGATAGTTTTGCCTCCTTCTTCACAGGAAAGGTGGCTGCCATCAGCAAACAATTCTGTGACTCGCCCAGTCACAACTCGCTACCCCCGGTTAAGGGCCCCTCAACCTCTGAATGCAAATCTCCGGTAACGGCCACATGTAGCAGTCCTACTACACGGCCAGCTCTGTCTGCCCCGGACAATGGCGAAACACTCTCCTCATTCACTCTGCTCTCCGAGTGTGACGTATCGAAAATCATCACTGGTAGCCGTCCTACTACCTGTCCACTGGACCCGGTTCCCTCGAACCTGCTTCAAGCAATAACTCCGACAGTGGGTCCATCAATCACATCTGTGATGAATGCGTCGCTTTCCTCTGGCATCTTCCCATC
>OMMV01205242.1:0-11140 GCA_900302635.1 Chatrabus melanurus
CTATAATACATGACAACATACAGGCTATAATACATTACCACATACAGGCTATAATACATGACAACATACAGACTATAATACATTACCATATACAGACTATAATACATTACCATATACAGACTATAATATATAGCCACATACAGACTATAATACACCACCACATACAGACTATAATACATTACCATATACAGACTACAATACATTACCACATACAGACTATAATACATTACCACATACAGACTATAATACATTACCATATACAGACTATAATACATTACCGCATACAGACTATAATACATTACCGCATACAGACTATGACACATTACCATTTTGCTGGAACACTGAAGTTGTAAACATTATAATTGCATGAAACTGAGATCTGGAGATCTTCACCTGCAGGTAATAAGTGGAAAAACAGTGACTGAGAAATTCATCTGCATGGGATTTCTGTTAAATTGTGTCAAATTTTAACCTGGATGATATCATCCATCAAATTGGTGACATATCTTTGTTTAGTGTTTAATTCAGAATTTTGTTGTCAATGATGTTGGTATTCAGGTTGAGTTGAAACTTAGACAGTTGTGTAAACAAACAATTTCTCAGCAAATCGATTGGGATTTAATTCATATGGACATGTATTCAAATTTTGATTTAGATGACAGAGTAGTGACGACAAAAATAAAGAGTACCTGAAAAATAATCTAAATTTTCAGCATATAAGGTACTTAAGAAAAGTTTGGAAACTTTATTTTTGGAAAGTGCACCCTCAAATGACCCTAAAACAAGTGTTTTCTGTTGGTTCGCTCACCCGTCAAACGAAACTTAATTTCCATCCACAATTTCTGGTCTTATCCCATTGGCCTAGAAAGACTATTGACTATATAAATGCTAAATGGACTGGATTTCTGTAGCGCTTCACAGTGATGAAGCAACATGGGGATTAAGGTCCTTGCTCAAGGACACCTTAGTGATTTTACTGTCTAAGGAATTGAACCAAGTATCTTATGGTCACAAGCCCGCCTCTCCATCTTTCCGAAATGTATAAATTGTTTTAGTTACTATTGATTTATTTTTTATTTTTTTGCTTCAGGTTCTTTAATGTATATATTTTTTCTATTCATCTTGAATTGAGGCTGCTATGGTATGATGTGGTGCCCTGGATGTCATTTATTTGCTTTACTCAGCATTGAAAATCAAAAATTGACAAACCACTTTTGTTTAATTAATTATCCAACAAATACTGGTCCGAACCAACTAGTTGTGTGCCTAAAGGTTTTGAGCTGCCGTGACAGTCGACTGCTGGGAAAGAAAAACCTGCAAGTTGTGATTTGCTGCGGCCTTACGAGGGAATCAACTTTATACAACTGATTATTGTAGAAGAATTAAGTGCTATGTAGGCCCTGCGGTGCATTGATGCTGGTGCTTATCTCCGGATTTCGTAGCGTGAAGCGGATGAGACTCTAGGACTCCCCCTGAATGGGACTGTGTCCAAGGACACAGGCAGGCAGCATGACCAGGAATCGAACCCAGGTCTACATACTGGTAGCCCAACTCCTTATCCCACCGAGCTACCGAGTGGGTTAGTCCATCCTAGCCAGTTTGTGTCAGACGATAACTCGAGAACAATAAATGCTGTCGTCTTGTAACTCGCCAAAACAAAATAACATATAATGAGGACAAACCATATTGCATATGGTGACCTGTGAAGCACCACATCAATCGAAAGAGGTACTTTGTTTTACCCATGCACTATCCCATGCATGTCTGCCACCTGCTGGATGGTTTGGGGATCCTGGATAAAAAAAATCCAAACAGGCATGGCTGAACTCGCATGTAGTTTGTAAATAAAAGCGGTAAAAAATATATTTTTTTTGAAAGTTATTGTCTGATTGATTCTGCACATGAGTTTGTGTAGTTCAGCCCCGCCCACACAGACCTGACACAGGATGCGCTTAGATTAGACCACAGGTGTGTTTTGTGGGGGGACAAAAAAGAAGAATGACTAGACAGTCTCTGGGAACGGACCCATAAGATCCGGCACGCTTCACAGAGCCGTTATTCCCACACCAGTCAACGTATCGACCTAATCGACAATGTTGATGATTTACCGCCATCTCATTGTTGCACCTCTAACAATGAACACAGTACACAGAAACATACCGATGGAGCTCGTGGAGGTTTTTGCATGGAATTTGTATCTCAGAAATTACAGAAAGACTGTAATTGTCCCTTTTCTCTTCCCGTCTGTCAGGTTGTGCCGATGGAGTGAAGGAGAAGCTGGTCCCTCTGATCCAGGGCCCTTCTGACACCAAGGAGCTCTATACGAGTCGCTGGCTTAATGAGATACGCAAACCTGAATCTCTGCTGGCCCCAGATCTGCTGGCCTTCTCCGTTCAGGTCCCTCAACCCGGAGACGACTGCAGGAACTCAGGTAGAAACGGTCCTAATGCCGCGCGGTTTCATGCACACACACACACACACACACACATCAGCTGTACCTCGCTCTGTCGTCACAGCCCCTCCCTCACTTTATTTATTTTTTTTATTTTTAAAGCTCATTTTCCGGTTGTGGTTTTGGTGTTTGGATTTCTGTCGGGCACTCTTAGCCCATATTCCATCTCAATTATTGGTGATCTAATGCAAGATTCTCGCTTTGTTTCGGGCCGTCATATTTTCCCCTCCTCGCGTAACGCTGCGCAGCGCCGCTCTCTCGCGTTTATTTGTTTAGTAAAGCCGATAAGTGTTTCCCACTCCAGTATCCTTGAGGCGAGATTGGCAACCCTGCACGTCTTTACATGCGGAGTGAGTTCTCTAAACAGCAGTTAGTCTCTGTCAGCGGCGAGCCGAGCTGGCTAACGGCGGCCAACCACCAGAGGATTGCTGCCGAAGGCTGCGCCGATGTCAGGTTGCAGGTTGCTGATTGCGTCCCTCGGACCGCGGATTATTTTTCTCTGCCCTCATTGTGTTGCGTGCGTGTTTGTGTGTTTTAAAGGGAGGGTCTGAAACCACGCAGTTTTTGAATTCTCCAGAAAATGCATTTCATATTCAGAAGCCCAGTGTTGCCATAAAGCTTGATTTAGTGCGTTGGATGTTTAATGGCTGCAACCCGTCGGCTCTCGTGTATCCGCAGCAGCAGCCAGATCGGCCCTCACGGTCTCCAGTGTTATTTCAGAACTGAAACCGTTTTTTTTTTTCTCCCTCCATGAACGAGGCAATGAATATCAGTTTGTCATCACTCGCCCCCGTCTTTAAGCTTCCCAACGAGCGGGCAGGTCTCCCAGGTAAGGTCAGACCTTAGGAAACGGCTCTGCATGACATTCCCTCCAATCCAACGGCTTTCAGTCATTCCCCAGTCTCCACGAGCGAGTCTTTCAAAGTGCATTCTGGGCCGTCGTCCCACCAGGCCCGTCTCCATACGGCAGAAACACGGGATG
This sequence comes from Chatrabus melanurus, assembly GCA_900302635.1. Lineage (NCBI taxonomy): Eukaryota > Metazoa > Chordata > Actinopteri > Batrachoidiformes > Batrachoididae > Chatrabus > Chatrabus melanurus. The sequence continues at coordinate 3,435 of OMMV01205242.1, forward strand.
ACGACGTAAGACAATACTCCTCCAGTGTTGTTGGTCTTCAGAGTCACAACTGTACATCACTTTTAATACGTCGCCGCCACCATTCATCACGTGGCCTTGACTTAAAACCCAAAGCCTGGCCTTGAATCTTGTCGGACCACGGGGGCCTTAAACACGTCAGCGCCGAGATGGCGACGGCGCGCTGGCCTCAGGTGGTTTTTAGACCGCAAGGAGAAGATGCAACCGTAGCTCAAGGTGCAGTAAGGTAAGAGCGCTTTAGAGATCCATAACTAGTAATTATATGAGCGTTTTAACGTCGGCCAGTCAATCACTGTTCCTCCACGCAGGAAAAAACCGAGTGAAAAGTTTGTATTTCATGCAGTCTGATAAATCCGAGGAGAGTTGTTGAATAATTGCAGTGAGCTAAGAGTAGATTTTAAAAGCAATCTTGTATTTCTGACAAGAGGTCGCTCTACCCTTTATAGCCTCCTTGGACGTAGATCGATATTTTTAGGAACTCTGGTAAGTTCTCTTTAGTGCACAGCCTGAGGCTATTACTTTGATTTAGGGCGCATATTATTTCAGCAAAGCAATGGCTCATAAAGACAGTACATATTTTTGAATATTAAAACCCGACCCCAACACAAACCAGAAGACAAAAAGGAAGCAAAAAGAGGGGGGAGAGGATGGTTTAGGAGGGGTGGTGGGGGCTCCCAGAAGCACTGGATATATCTCCAGCAGATGTGGAGCAGCGGAGGCCTGCACTCCTTCTCATCACTGCCACAATACTTTACTCTTTTTTCCCCCCCCCTTCTTTCCTCTGTCTTTTATGTTCTTTGTTTTTTTCTTGCTTGCTTGCTTTCATGGTTGTTTTTTTTTTTCCTCTCGCTACTTCTTTCTTTGCTCTTTACCTCTTTGGCTGTTCTCTTTTGATCTCGTAGACTCAGATACTTTCTATCTTTACCATAGACGATCTTTATACATACATCTGTGTTTTTTTTTTCCCTCCCTCTCTTTGGCATTGCTTGCTGGAAAAGTCATAAAAGAAATGATTTCTCCTCGGCATGGGGTGGATGCACTCCAGCACCTTAATGAATGGAAGCAGTTTAACTGTTATCCTGTTTGTATTGTCTGTAGGGGTGTGCGTCGCTCCCTTATAAAACAACACCTATCTGGATACATGAGCTGTGACGCAATGACGGAATGATTCGATTCGGTGCGACACAATTCTTTGTTTAATGTAGATGATTTCGTTTTCCATGATAAATTGGAATAAGCCAAAAGTGGCTTTGCTTTATACCTTCAGATACATATTCCATGGGGGGAAAAAAACCAGGGTCCTCCTTCAGGTTTTTACTACTGTGCTACAGCACGTTGGCGCTGCCTCTGCTCGCCTTTTTGTTCACTATTTGGGGCAGGACAACATACGGGTAGCGGCAAGCGCAGCACAGAAGAAGCCCAGATGACGCCAGCTGTTGTTAGCATAGCGTTAATAGCGCAGCATGACTTTCCCGTTCTGATCCGACAGTTTTCACAAATTGTGAATCGAACGTAAAGTTAAAAAAACCGGTCTGTTTTTTCAGTTATACAGCCTGCCATTGTTGGACACGCCGATTTTGTTTTTACCTCGCAAGCAAAGTTAACGTTGCGGTGACCAGTCTCGCAAGAGCCTTACGCCGACCTTTGAACTTTTACGAGAGTTTGAAGACATGGAAGTAGGAGCGAAACAAGCTTACCTCATCTGATTTTAGAATGATAAAGTTGAGTCGATTCAGCGGTCCGTCTATCGATGTAGTTATATTTCTTAAAAATTGCTTTTTGATTTGTATCAGTTAATTGTTGCACCCCGAATTATGTGTTTTTACATTTCTGCCAAAGATTTCAGATGATTACATATCATACCTTCTGGCATCTGTCTGGCTGGCCGTTGTTTGACTTCCGGCTGCCCCTGGTTACTCGGGGTCACCACAGTTGATCCAGTACACATCCGCATCGGGATTTGGCACAACTTTTACACTGGATGCCATTCCTGACACGACGCCATTTCTACACGGAGAAACATACACATTCCCTGGTATTCCCAAGCGGTCTCCCAGCCAAGTACTAATCAAGACCTACTCGTCTTCACTTCTGAGCTCTGGCGGGATCAGGTATCTGTCTGGCCGGCCGTTGTGTTCTGTTAAATGAACGACACTGCTGTGAACGTTTAAAATTCAAAGTACGCTTTTCAAATTGTTTATGTTCAAATATCTTTGGATTGGGACCCTGTTGAAGCTCAGGGTGATACTGTAGGGTCCAACCCATTTTTATGGAAGTTGAAGGTCACATGGAATGATGTGATTACTGTATCTTTAAAAAAAAAAAAAAAAAAAGCTATGCTTTCATATTGGTCCTGTTGAAGGAGTCCGGTGTTAGACTTGAGGCCCAGTGGTGCTGGTGGTTATCTCCCGATACCACAGCATGAAGTGGATGAAAGTCTCTGACTCTGCCTGGACTGGACATCAGTCCATCACAGCTTACTTCACCAGCCGAGGCCGGTACCCATTTACAGCTGGGTGTAGTGTGACAATGCAGATGAAGTGTCTTACCTTCTGACACAGTTGGGTAGGCTGACCAGGAGTTGAATCCAGGTCTACATATTGGTAGCCCATCTCCTGTCCCACTGAGGTACCTGCTCTGGTCAATGCTGCTAAAGCATTTTGTATAATTTAGGATGCTGTTACAACCCCAAATCAGGAAAAAGTTGGGATGGTATGGAAAATGCAAATAAAAAAAGCTCTGTAGCATTTCTTACATTTACTTTGACTTCTAGTTCATTGCAGACAGTATGAACCCAAGATATTTCATGTTTTCTGTGGTCAACTTCATTTCATTTGTTAATATACATCCATTTCTGCATTTAAGGCCTGCAACACATTCCAAAAAAGTTAGGACGGGGGCAATTTGGGGCTAGTAATGAGGCAAAAAATAAATGAATGAATGAATAATAATAAATAATATTTCAAGCAGGCGCTGTCAACAGGTGGTTGTAATCACAATTTGGAACAAAAGCAGTATCCACGAAAGGCTGAGTCTTTGAGGAGCAAAGATGGGCAGAGGAGCTCCAGTTTGTCAACAAATGCAAGTCCATACAGTTTTCAGCAAGACGATGCAAAACCACATTCTGCACACATTACAAAGGCATGGCTGCGGAAGATGGGGATACGGGTACTGGACTGGCCTGCCTGAAGTCCTGACCTGTCCCCAATAGAGAATGTGTGGAGAGTTTTGAAACAGAAAATGCAAAAAAAATTTAATGCACTGGATGCCCTTCCTGGTACAAGGAGAAACAACTTTTTTTTTTAATATATCAAAGTAAAGAAATAAAAAAACAACCTTAAGATAATTATTTTCAGATCCAATAGGTACAGTACTGTGAACAAGCTGTTGGCACTTTTAACTTGTTTAAAACTTATAAAAATAGTGAAATACTGCTTAATCTGTCTAAATTCAAATCACAACATGCAGAATCTTTACTGAACCCGAATCTTAAACCCGAACCAAAAACTGTCTCTCAACTCTAAAAAAAAATATATATATATATGACTGTCGGTAGGGACCAGATTTTTGCTCCTATAAGGAAACAGAGTCCCCATAAGTCGGTCTGAGAACAGATCTCTGTCCTCACAGTGTGTATAATTACATGTACACGCACACACACACACACACACATGTGTGTTTCTGCCAGAAAGCTTTCTTTTATCTGCCGTCTACCTGTCAATACAGTCGAGTCTGGAGACGGCAGCAGAGCTTGACAGTAACAATTCCCAAATCCAGAAGACTGGAACGTTTCTTTTTGCCTCTCTCTCTCTCTGCGTATGAGCTGTGTGTTGTGTCAAACATCCCGCTGATGGAAGAGCTGGTGAAGCTAATGTGCACTTTCAGGCGGTGTCTGTGCGTGCGTGCGTGTGTGTCTGCGTTTTGTACGGCAAGTCAGGCTTACATCAAAGCTCCTGGTCAGTCCACATGTCCCATGTCCCCGCTGTCATGCTCCCAGGTTTCTGGGAGCCTGTTAGTGCAGCGTTAATGGAATGATGGATGCAACACCTCACTCAGCCGGAGATGAAAGGTGGAGTAGCACCACTCTAAATGGCCCGCACCCCTTAGTCCCACAGGACAAACTCTGAGGCTCAGCTTTTTTTTTTTTTTTCTTTCTTTTTGTGGTCCTGACATTTTTGAATTGTTGGAACATTTGGCTTTGGCATCAAACACATTTTATTCATCTCACGTGGCTCTGTTGATGCCATTTAGCAAATTCGCAAAGGCGCGATCGCTGCAGCAAGTAAGGGGTGAGAGGAACGTCTTACGGCGCACCCGTAGGCCGACTGGAAACATTAAATATAATGAACTTTTATTTTACTTCTGGTTAGTTGCTTCTGGTCGTTACGAGAATGCACAGCTGTGTTGTGGGATCCGTCCACACAATTCTCTCAGCATAATATTTATTTAAGCAAAGGGAGAGATTATTGGTTTCCATCTATCAGCTACTTACTGAGGACGTGAATGTGAATATGTGTATAAACTATCGTCGCATGTTATTGCGCCTCTGCACACTTTGATTTGTGTGTTCTGGTGTGTGTGTGTGTGTGCGTGCGTGTGATTGACTGCAGTTGATTACGAGTTGAGAGAAGCCTTGCCATCGGAGTTTCCCCACAGGTCGTGTACGTCTGATCTCTGCGCTGTCTCATTTTTAGAGGACGTGACAGGCTCTGGAAATCACCAGCACTACTTATGGATCCTTAAATTCACCCGAGAAGCCATTTCCTGCACATCTTACATTTTTCCCCCCTTTTAGAGCTTCTAAAAGGTCCCCTGCTACGGTTCATTTGGTTACATAGACATCTCTATCAAAGCTAACCTCCCCGGTCACTCAAGGAGCTGCGGAACAGTTGTAAGGGCTTTGTTTTATAGCCGCATTATCTTCCTGAAATGCTTCTAGAACAAAGCTTAAGTTACAGTGGAACTGTTTATACTTTAACTTTACCAGTGTCTGTTGGGCCGTTAGCAGGACTACCTGAAAATGTCCCATGTTGTGTGAAATGCTTACTTGGTCCTCTTGCACTTGGTGTGTAGAGCTAACCAGGTTTGCCAGCGCCTTCCATCTTGGTCTATCCTGTTCCAGCTGTTGAGTTTGGTCCGGCGTGATGTTGGATGTCCTGAGATCCCCTGTCTGTGACATCCAGCCAGCGGGTGCAGGGAACCCCTCTTGGCTGTTTCCAGCCAGCCCCGATGGGTTTCAAAGTCCAGGATGGCCCGGGTTGGATGTTCAGGGGGGGAGGCGCCTCCTGTAGTGTGAAATAGATGCCATTAAATGTGTGGTACTTGCATATTTTAAGCAGCTTACATAATTATGCAATTTAGGCCTTTTATCTGGGTTTGCGATTGTCCTGGATCAAGACTAAGATCCAGGGTTCAATGACTTCCTCGACTCGGCCATCAGAAGTGCATCTGTATGAGATGAAAGTGTCGAGCTCGTTGAATTCACTCATCTCGACAGTGATGTTCAGGACTCTGTGACCTCAGCCATTGAGACTGAGAGACGTCTAGGAAGAGCTTATGGAGTCATGAGGCCACTAGACAGAGATACCAAAGCAGGAGAACGAAGGTTCAAGTTCTTAGGGTCCTGGTGCTTCCTGGCTTACTGTATGGTTGTGAGACTTGGACACTTTGGAGGATCCTTGGGTTCCGCTGGAATGACTTTGTCCAAATCTGCCCTTTGTCAGAGGTGCTGACGAGGTGCTGATGATGAAGATGTGGAGGATGCGGCTGAAGATGGACTACAGGTTGGCCCCAACTGTCTGAGGGTGGACCCACTCAACAGACCCACTTCGCGGATTCTGGATCCTACCACATGGTTATCCGGATTGGTTGACGGTGGCCACTGGGCCATGTGGGCTCCTGGATGTTGACTTCTCCTGTCTGTGCGTGTTTGACAGTTTTTTGTTGTGCTTTGTCTTATTCATTTGTTGTCACTGGTAGTATGGCCCACAGCAGATGGTCACCCCTGTGAGTCTGGTCTGCTTGAGGTTTCTTCATATACTCATAAAATATCCAGGGAGTTTTTTCCTCACCACTGTTGCCATTGTGCTTGCTCAGGGGGTGGGTAATGGGACGCCTTTCTCTGGTCATGATCCAGCACGCAGGTGCCTCAGTGTTGAGGACCATAGCGGCTGGAAAAGGTCAAGGGGGATGTCTACATTTTATATGCCTGTGGCAGATAGATGGCTACTTTCAAGAGGTGGGGATGGACCGGTTGTCTGCCTGGGTGGTTGGCATCCAGGACCCCCAGCGGTTCTGTAGTATGGTGGACGCGGCTTGACTTGCCTTTTTAAAAAAAAATAAAAATACATATTTTAACAAAGGTTTGTGCTAACATGAGGTCTGGATACCCTTATACCTTATATTTTGGATAATCTGCTGTTAGAGGACAACAAAAACGTTGCAGATCCAGAAATTAGGGATACTGGAAAAAGTGGTCCAGCGTTTAGTTGTCGGTAATAACAGCACTGACTTGTTAGTGTTAACAAAGTGTCTTTACTATTTCATACAGCGTTAAGCCACAAAGAAGACGAGCTGCTCTGAAATATGACCACTTACATCTGTTTTCTGTCTAATTGTGTGTCAGCGAATCGAAGACAAATTCCAGCTTACTTAGAAAATGAGCCAAATTGATTTGGTGGCTGGTGGTGGTGGTGGTTGGATGTTAGTTCCTATATACTTGTGGAAATGCACACGGAGCCAGACTGTGTTTTCATGTAACGGCACTGAGGCTAGAACGTTCTAATAAATTAAACACAATTAAAGGCTTGTTTTGTTGCAGAAGAACAGCAGAGGGGTGCTTTGAAACGTCTTCTTTCATGATGCAAAGACTTACAGAAACTGTCATATTTTGGCCGTTAACCCTTTGCCTGATAATGTGACGGCGCCCGAGATGATTTCCTCTAATGGAGCAGGTCCAGATGGACACAGCAGCGATAAGATTTTTTTTTATTTTTGGCAGTTGCAGCGTCGCACTTTAGCCAAAAATTCTTCTCTTTTTCTTCTCATTTTCTCCCTGTAACGAGAAAAAAAACCATGATTGATTGTGTATGTTCTGATAAATCCACGCATTATTAAAAGAAATGGAGAAAAAAATCTAATATTAAACAGTGATTTAAAAAAAAAAAAGCAATATGGGAGAATCAGGCAAATGCATGGAACACTTTTAAGGCACCTGAAGCACAAATCCAGGTTGGCTGGACCAGCAGGGCACAGGTTCGTCTTCCACATGGGCTCAGCTGAGAGCCAAGGACATGTCATCCTGCACTAGCCCGCCGTGGGACTGATGCCTATATTCCTTGACTAGTATTAGAGCTATAAAAAATTTTTTTTTTAATGAATCGGAGCAGAATATGCCTGAAGGAACCCTTGGCCATGTCTTTCATAATGACCTCAAGTGCTATCTGACTGTAAATTATCACTGACTCGTGAGACAGCTTGATCATTTGGATTCCCGGACGGTGGCTGGCTAACTATCCTCCTTGGCTTGGTCCCGGGGCCTGTCACTGCTGATGGATGTGGAAGACTAAGGGGGCCTCGGACGTGGCCGGCGCGAGGAAGCAGAGAGCTCGAGGGCGTGTGAGGAGCTGGTGTTTTTTTGGTTTTTTTTTTTTTTTGCTTTATTTCGGGGCACGGCTGCAGTCTGCAGG
>OMMV01205353.1:0-17132 GCA_900302635.1 Chatrabus melanurus
TAAACACCAAATATATATATATATATCAGTGTGTGTGTGTGTGTGTGTGTGTGTGTGTGTATATATATATATATATATATATATACAGTACTTGGCATAAGTGAGTACACCACCATTTGAACAGTTGAAAAGTAACACCCTTTTATAGTCAATTGTCAGCTGGCCACCTGTGTGATTAATGATTAGACTCACCTGTGGTTGAATTCATGTTAATTAGAATTCTGTAGTCCAAAATTTAGCTTTGCATCTAATACTTTCATTGGGGTGTACTCATTTTTGCAACATGGTCTTGAATGAATTTGTTATAAAAATTGCTTTTTTATGTGTGCACATTGACAAATCTCATTTGCAATCAATGACCCACATTTGTGGGAATACATTGTAGTATATTATCCCATAGAAAATATTGATTCTAAAAGGAAACTAAAGATTTTCTGAAAATCTGTTGGGGTGTACTCATTTATGCTGAGCACTGTATATATATATATGTATATATAGGACTAACTTGCAAGTATGCTGATATAGAGCATATATAAGATAAATTATTAAAACCCTCTGTTTTAATTAGTGTTTTCGACATGCAATAGAGCATACAGCCGCAGATTGGCAAATGATAATATAAGGGTTTTTTTTAAAAATTGGATATATTATTAACAAAAACTTGCTCTTTCAGAAAAAGTTGATTTGGATACCATACATTGTCATTCATGGGGAATTTAGCTCCAAAGTTGTCTGAAAATGGGTTTCTCATTTTTGGTCCTCAATATCTCAAAAACTGTTCACTGGATATGGTCAATTTCTCAGAATACATTTCCCTAAGTATAACTGAAGCTCTCTGAAAAGTATCAGATCCCTGTCATAAAAATTGTGGAGTTTACAGGCCACTAAATGTGTTGCCACAGAGAGCGCATGCCAAAATTTTCGACAAAATCCAAGTGCCAATTATGAGATGTTGCACTTGAGCTAGATTGCTGAAGATTACAGGATTTACAGACATAGTCCCAGATATTAACTGTATGAACTTTGGAGGTCCTAGCACAAGAACCGTTTAAGATATTGATGTTCAAAATAGGCCCTATAAACAACGATGCTAAAAAGAGGCAAACACACCTTTGTCCCTTTAATACTTTTTTGAGAGAAAACTATTAACAATAGAGACCTGAAATTTTGGATTTATGCTTGTAATAAGTGTATTCCACACCCATGAATGTTTTCAAGGAAATCTGAGGGGGTCAGGTGGGAAGATTTTCTAAAATTTGGTGAATTGACACGGAATAACGGAAAACAGACACCAGAAACATGAACCATGACACCTAGGCTTTGGAACTGAAAACTGACAAATACGCTCATTTTAAGCTACATGTTACTGCAAAACTACAAATATGTTAACATAAATTGCAGCGCCTGCTCTTAATTTCCATTATGGTTTTGATGATAAGATTATTCTCCACAACAAGCCCAGACAGCAACACTATAAGCAGCGCATACTTGCTTTTTCTATTGGTCTGGTGCATCATAGTTAACCAAGATTTAATCACTTTGTCCTCATTTTGCTTTTGGCTGGCAGACACAATAATGGCATTGGCCATTACTCCTTTGGTAGGAGTAGGCACGCTCCGTTTCTTTCTTTAACTATCAAGTCGAGACTGGCAGCATGCGCTGGTGCAGCACATCGCCGCATTCTTAAAGTGTGTTATATTATGGTTATTTTCAACACGCAAATTGATGTTAACACAAAAGTACAACAAAGCCCAGTGCTGTCATTCTTTCTTTCAACAAGCACATTCTCTCTGTGCTCCGCAGAAACTAGAAAATAGCTGCGTATTTTAACTCCTGCGGTTTTATGGGTTTGCTTTTACCCGCATGACTCACACCTTAAATTCCACCAAGATTCCTCCTCCAATTTTCTTCATGTCAGCTTTCCTCTTTTCTCGCTTCATTGTGCTCCTCCTTCTTCTCCTTTTCGAACCCCAGCCTCGTCTTCAGACCTTTTTTTTTTGTAGGCAATTCTATTGAACAAATTAAATTTGTACTCAAATTCTCCCAATATTACTTTTGATACATCTGCGGCTCCAAAAGTGTTACGTGCCCCACATGTTGGAGATCCTCCAACACATGTACAATAAGTGTATGTTCAACATGCTAAAATCCCAGCGTGGATCTTTAACTGCAGATAAAATCGTGCAGAAGTGAGGAACTTTGTGTCTTTGAGACCGAGTCGATATTAACCATATTAAGTGTGGTCGCTTGCTGTTAAAAAGAGAAAGTCGTGCCTTATAAGGTTGCATGATTTGGTTTTCTGTAGCTCTGGCTAGCTTTTGTATCATAATATCAATTATAGGCTTCTCCTGCCAAATATGCAACTCTCTGCTGCTACTACAGTTTTCCTAGAATGTCGTCCAACTTGAGCGTGTGTGTGTGTGTGTGTGTGTGTGTGTGTGTGTGTGTGTGTGTGTGTGTGTTTGCACAGTGGGCAGCTGCCAGGATCTACAGCCATCCACAGAAGAGAGAGAAAATAGAATGAAAGAAGGAAGGGGAAAAGGCGAGCAGAATACTGTAGTTGTGGTTCTAATAGTCAAAGGTAGATCAAGACTCGTGAAGCTCAGAACATATTATCCAGCTAGTTTGTAGTCTGGTGGGGTTTTCTCTTTGACTGCAACAGTGCTCACATAAATCCTCCCGCCAGTGGGGGAAAAAGTGGATTTTTGAGCAAGTTTTACTTTAGAGTTGGGGGGGGATATTTTTTTTGTGTGGTATTTGGTTGTTGTTGTCCTATAAGTTCTGACTGCTGCGAGACCCGACATCATGTTTGTGGCTACATTATTCTGACAAGGTAGGACTGAATGCGGCCTGGTGGAGTTCTCTCAAGGTAAAGTATCATCTGTCTACATGCCTGTTTGCTTTCAGATTTGGGCAAATGTTGGGTTTGTCAAGTTATAGTAAAGAGACTAGTTTGTTTTGCTTTTCCACATCTCCGGTTGTGGTTACGTGTTGAAGATGTGCTCTGTGTTCCGATTCAGTGTTGCTCAAAAACCATCGATTAAGATGAATGCTTGCTGCGCTGTGAGTTTTAGCTTTACAAAATGCTGTCTTCATAGTCGGTATGCCGTCTATTCATGATTTGTAAGCATAGTCAGTATTGCATAGGTCTTTTAGATTTTTCTTTTCAAAGCGATGCAGTGGCAACCATGGAATTATTCAGACTTTCTGCCTCATGTTTTCATTTCAAGGCAGAAGAAGCACATTAACACGATGTCTAGAACACTAATGTTGTCTTCAGCAGTGATAAACATTAAACCTTTTTGTCATTCTTCACCAGATGGCCCGTTGTACTATGTAAAAATCATTGACTGGATTGGTTAGTCCAGATGACAAAATCCTTTGAATGAGATACTGATTTCATCTGACGTCACACTGCACCACTTGCTACGTTATTGATTTTATGTTAGCTGGTAATAGCGGTAAACATTGGGCCCATTTTAGTTATGTTATGTAATAACATAGCGTAGCGTCATCATGACATTTTTGTAGCCTCCCAGGGCTACAGAGCAGGTAGCTCAGTGGATAAGGCCTGCCCATATGTAGACCTGGATTTAAATCCCGCTCGTGCTACCTGTTTGTGTCCTTGGATGAGACACTTACTCTGCATTGTCTCAGTCCACCCAGCTGTAAAATGGGTACTGGCCTTGGCTAGGAAGTAACCTGCGATGGACTGGCGTCACATCCAGGGGGAATCATGGACTGTCGTCCGCCTCACGCCACAGAAACCGGAGATAAGCACCGGCCCGATGGGCCTATAAGGACTTACACTCTCCAGGGGTGTAGACCTCTGAAGTGTGATGTCACGTATCCATGACAACTCTCAAACTGGTTATGCCCTATCTTTTCAAATTTCAGATTAATTAGCGCACATGGGATCTTTGTGGGGCCTCTGGGGAGGGTGTCTGGTGCTATTTCCAGCATCCGGGACCATTTCCGGATCAAAACACGCCGCCCGAATTGCCCGGATTCGTGTCATTCACAGCAATAGTTGGCATCAAAACATAATCTTAACAGACAGAAACCTACCTTTTGTGGTGTTTTACTTCAGTTTCAGAAGACGAGAGGGTTCCTCAGCTGAGTCGATGTCATAAATAAACCAGGTTTCATTGCCCGCATGAAAGCCTGTGGCAAGACGAGTCCCACATGCAAATTTCAGAAAACGTGTCATTGTAAAATGCAAGACAATAGTTCGTCATGTTTGGGTGTCCAAATGTCTTTGTAAACATAGAATCCCCAAATAAAGGGATGAAATTCAAATGTACTGCTTGCTATGTCTGTCCCAGGTTTCATTGTGCATCAAAGCGAGACCCGCACGCAGTGATTTCTAAGTACCCTATGCTCAATAAAAACAATTTATTTAGTGCCCAGTGCACTTAAACGGTCGAATACGATATATATACACACACATAGGGAGGGAGAGAGAGAGTTAATGTATCAATCGTCAATTTGACAATAGAATTTTAACTTACCGTAGTTCATGGCCAGAGCACTAGTAGACTCCATGCTTTGCACAGACGTTCCTACACTGGCATTACACTGGTTTTATAGTGGAGTTGCACTGCAGCGCTACACAGGAGCTCACTTCGTTGATGTATTCCTTGTATGTACAGTATATTCCCCTTCACACACACCCCAGCTCCACCAAAATGCCCCAAGGGCCTAGACCTTCAACAGGTCTAGCTACTTGGAAAAAAATGGTAATTGTAGTTGCAAACTGAGGGAGGAGATATGGAACAAGACAAGACCCGTCGACATATATAGATTATGAAATTAGGGATTGGTCCATGGGTCAGTCTCAACTTGATCATCCATCCAGCTGTTCATTTTTACATCAGACACCACTGTCTAGAAATTTCCGACTTCAGTACATATCAATCTGTAAAATCTTTAAAACTGCATTGGTTAACATTATTGCTTGAAACTGGCCTTGTGGTTAATCAGCATGTGAGACAACGAGTCAGAAAAAGCTTCTCTGATTTAAGCCTCATTGCGCGGTGTTGGTATTGCTAAGCTTCCACCATTAAAAATTCTGATGTTCTGCTCTCAGGTGAGAACTACGTGAGAGTCGTATTGGGTGTTTCTCAACAACAGCATGATTGCATCGTTAGCCTCGCCTGAGTAAATAAATGACACCGGCTTTGTTATTCCAGGTGGTGGTGTGGTGTAGGTGTGGTGTAGGTGGGGGAGTGTTGAAGCTGCCAGGTGCTGAGACTGTCGTCGTCGTCGCATGCATTTATTTATTCATGATGTCATTTACTGCTAGACTGTTGGCAGTTTTGCTTCAGTAATTCACTGGTTTACTTTCATTAGTTTTTGGCCTTTTTTTTTTGTTAAGAAAATATGAAATAAAAAACCAGGAATGCAAAGATTGCAAGTTTAATTTTTTCCTTTACAGTTCTTTTTATTATTTTGCTACGTTGAGTTTGTGCGAGTTTTAATTCTTTGCACTCATAAGATCTGTGCATGAAGCAAAATATTTATACACTGATTCACAGGATGTGCATCACGATTCTCATCAAGACTTTGGACCAGAGAATTCTGTTGAATTGTAGATTGAAACTAATATGATTACAAGTAACAAAAATATTTGACATTAATTCCCAGATATTTGATATGATTCCCGGATTCTGTAACATGAAGCAGATGAGACTCTGCAACTCCCACTGGATGGAGCGCCGGCCCGACGCAGGTTACTTCCCCATCCAAGGCCAGTACCCATTAGCACTGGGACAATGCAGATGAAGTGTCTTCTCTAAGGACACAGAAGGGTAGTGTGACCGGGAATCGAACCCAAGTCGACATATTGATAGCCCAACTCCTTATCCTACTGAATTTCTTTCGGCTTCTCCTTTTAAGCAAATCAAAGGTGCTTTTCGGGTTGATTTGGGGCATCAAAGTTCACCCGTTTTGAATGAGTTTGACCTCATTACATGCCCTTTTAATTTGTTGAGTTACAAGATAACAGCATTCTTTGTTTTAGAGTTATTGTGTTAAAAACTGGATGAGATGGACTCACCTGCCTCCCTACCTACTTATTACCTGCTTACTTTATATTTTGTACATACCTTGGCTTTTCCAAAGCTGAGGAAAAACCAGAGTTTGCGCAGTGCTTCACAGTCAGAATGAAAAGCATTTAAAAAAACTTAAAACAGACTAAAGGGGCATTATACAGTGTTTAAAGTTTTGATATTCTTTATAAACGTGTCCACTGAGCTTTAACCTACTGGGAGAGGAAACTCTGAAGAAAGGATGAAGTGTGCTGAAATAATTCTGACTTCATTTCCAAAGAAAGAAAAGTAAGTCTTGCACTTTACATTAGCAGGTGCATGACAGTATTTTTGTGTTGAGTTATGCATTTATTCTGTCATACTTAAACAATGAGGGTATTTAACCAGTCTGATAAAAACACCAAATTTGTCCACCTGTACCCTCGTGTAATATGATCTTTTCTACGAGACAGATTGCTTCGTCCCACCCCCAAGTGGTGTTGGCTTTCTGACCTCGGCTGGCTACTATCTAACAAAGTGTGCTGCTGTCTTTAGTGTACAAGGGTTTCCAAGCACTTTATCTTAGTACATACATGAAACCGATGCTACCAATAACTGCACAGCGCTGAATCTTGAAAACAAAAGTGTCAAATGGAGATTGGGTTAAAAAAAAAAAAGGACTTCTTAAAACGCATGAATAAAAGTGTGATGTGGTGCAACCGACATTTGGAGCGGATAAAAAGCGATAATCTTTTCGTGATGTTTAAACCAGTGTTTATTGGGGTAAAAATGCTGTATTGGAAGTGTGTGTTTTGTGTGGTAATGTGAATGTGTGTTGTGATTGAAGGAATCAGACGGAAGACTGACTTGAACAGGTGCACGGACACACACAGCAGGAGACAACAGGACAGGAGGCTTATGATGTTACCAGAAATAGCACTGACCCTTAGTGAGAAAAGGAGAGGCGAAAGTGCGCGTGTGTGTGTGTGTGTTTCATTGTTCAACTCTTCAGTTTTGTGTCTTGTGGAAATTGTTCTGCAGCACTTCGTGCTGGATCCTTCCTCTAGGAATCTGGGTTTGGTTTTCAGCAGTATTCCCAGGAATCAGGTTGGTGCGGATCATTCCACTGATTGAATGCAGTTTTTTCTTTTCGCTGTATTAAAATTCTGCATTCAGGCTGTGGGTAAAGTAGTTAAACTTCTAAGTCACTCAGCTTTGTTCTCACACAGTACAGTATTACCGGAATGTTTTCTGCTTTTCCTGCTGCAGCAGTTTCCTTTATCGTTGCAGATATCAGTCGTTATTGTGAAAATAAGCATTTATTGAGCAGTTTCGTCATTTTAAAACTGTCATGCTGAAATCAAGTTAAATACCTTCTTTAGATGCTTTTGTTTTCACGCAAAATAAAATTGATTCTAAAACTGATAATCGAAAACATTTTGATTATGATTTCATTAAAAGTAACAGTTAAGAAAATGGCTCATCATCCTGACCTAATATGAGGGCAAAATGTGTCTTCTTTTTTTTTTTTGGAGCTCTGTGCAAATACTGATTGAAAAATTGTTGGTTTTCATATTTGCAACAAGAGGTTACAAAATCATTTTAGTAGACAGTTTTCTATGTACCCTCTGCTGTGGGATCTACACAAAGAGTTTGTTGAAATAGAAATATTTAGTATCGCATCGTGTTCCACTGATACAGGTTTTTCATTGGCCAATGCCGATTTTTAGAGAACAGGGCTGTTATATGATGACGATATGTTCTTATCTTGATTAATTTTGTTTTGTTTTTCATGCAACCCAACCACAACTCGAGCCGCGAATATTAATAAAGACAAAATGAAGCCTGACCCGTCAAATGGCATCACAGTTGGTGCACACACGAACCAGCACTGCTGCATCTTTTCACAAGTGGAGTTATTCAACTAGTGATGTTTTAGAACACAATTATTTCTTAAAGATTGGTATTAGCCTTTAGGTAATATTTGACTAATATCCTTAAAATGTATTTTCATTGACCCGCCTTCGGGCAGCACGGAGGCTTAGTGGTTAGCACTGTTGCCTCACAGCTAGAAGGTCCCAGGTTCACTTCCGACCTGGTCCTTTGTGTGTGGAGTTTGCATGTTCTCCCCGTGTTTGGGTGGGTTCCCTCCGGGTGCTCCAGCTTCCTCCCACTTCCAAAGACATGTAGGTTAGGTGAACTGGTGACTCTAAATTGACCGTAGGTGTGAGTGAGAGTGTGAATGTGTTTGTCTGTCTATATGTGGCCCTGTGATGAACTGGCGGCCTGTCCAGGGTGTACCCCGCCTCTCGCCCAATGTCCACTGGGATGGGCTGATTTACATCAGTGTAATTTAGTTAGCTGGTCCATTCGCTCATCATGCTCTTTATGTCTGACCTAATGATATGCAAGATGCTCCTGTGCCACAACATACTGTACGTAGATCATGTGTTTTCTGTAGCATGAGACTGGAGCTGGATACCAAGACAAGAGACAGTAATGTCACTTAAGATGATCTTCTTTTATTGTATTGTCTTTTTTTTTTTTGTAAAGTGTTTTGTTAAATGGTGTAACTGGGGCAGAAGAAACACTAAATAGTTTTCTTTTGGCTTAAATCATCATGATTTTTGTTGCTTCATTCCAGCACCATTTTGGAGGAGGAGAAAGTCCAGCAGAAGGAGAGGAACAGGATGGAGATGCGGAGACAGGTCACGGTTTCTTGGGACTCTGGAGGGTCCGATGAAGCGCCACCAAAAGTAAGACATCACTATACACAAAAGGTGTACTAACAATCTGTCATTGCATTTTATTTCAATGTGTGTCCACATTGGTTTTGTAAAACATTTGGAGACATGCATTATCATATAGAATGAGATTACTTTGTTGCATCAGTTACTGATAGACATTGAAGTAAATGTCATAATTGCACTAGAATCACCTGGTGACTCAAACATGCCAAATTTGTTTTGTGGGTTTTTCTTTAGTTATAATCGCCACATGTCGGCAGGTTGAGCCTGATATTACAGCCAACATTAGATAAGATCAAATGAGCTGCTCTCTGTAACCTCACCACTCTGTGCCCTGGAGCACGGGATTAGAACAAATATGCTTTCTCCAAAACACCTCGCTTCAAATCATTGTTTGCTTCCCCACTCCATACTCTGTTTCTTCATCTCGACTAGAGACATTTGACCTCACAGATTGTTGCACCGGCTGCTGGCTGCTTCACCTTTGCTTGCTGACCTCATGAACTTGCTCTTAGCATCCGTTAGCAGCTTCTCTTGCTTAGGGCTAAAGCCATTTGTTTTGATTAATAGCTTCTTCTTTTTTTTAACATTTAATGATGCCGTTGTCTTCATCTCAAACTTGAAGTGGCAACCAGAATTAGTGAAGTCTGGATGTGTGTCATTTCAGTGACCACATATGGAGTTAATAACTTTTGTCAAGCGATATCTACAGATGGTTCAGGAACATTTATCGCCTTCAGAGGCAAGTCAAGTCAAGTCTGGGAGCATGCATGGGTGTTGTGCTTTGCAGCATCCACGACGCCACGGAACCTCCTTGGGTCCTGGATGGCAACCACCCAGGCAGACAACTGGTCCATCCCCACCTTTTGAAAGTAACCATCTATCTGTCGCAGCCAGGTGAAGCGTGTGCATCCTCTTGGCTTTCTCCAGCACCCTCACAATGTAAGTGATACTCCTCATCTGCGTCTCCCTAAATAACCGCTCGTTTGATAAAGTCATTCCAGTGGTACCCAAGGATCTTCCGAAGAGACCGAGTACCAAAGACATTCAGTCATTGCCTTAGGTCACTGGTTAGTGTCCAAGTCTCACAACCATACAGTAAGACAGGTAGCAGCAAGACCCTAAAGACTTGGACCTTGTTTCTCCTGCAAAGATATCAGCATCGCCAAACACTTCTGTCCAGCGACTTCATGACTCCATTAGCTCTTCCCCGGCAACTCTCAGTCGCAAAGGTCGAGGACCGAGAGACATGAATGTCACTGCTGAGATAAGTGAATGTTTCTACAAGTTCAACACTTTCACCACATACAGATACACTTATGATGGCCGAGTTCAGGAAGTCATTAAAAGCCTGGATCTTAGTCTTGATCCAGGAAAATTGCAAACCCAGGCACTCCGATTCTTCACTCAGCTTCTCAAATGCTGCAATCAGGGTATCCAGTGATTCTGCAATGATCACAGCATCATCCGCAGAGTCGAGGTCAGTAAACCTTTCCTCCCCAACAAAAATACCTAAGTCGCTGGTTTCCACAACCCTACCTAACACCCAGTCCATGCAAGCATTGAACAACGTAGGAACCAGAACACATCCCTGACGAACACCAGTTTTCACTGGGAAAAACTCAGAGTCTCTGCTTCCACTCTGTACAGCACTCACAGTATCTGTGTATAGGCTGGTTATGATGTCCAGCAACTTCTTGGGGATCCCAAGAATTCTCAAGATGTCCCAGAGAGCAGTCTGAATGGTGCCTTCAGAGGCCCTGTGACTTTCTGGCTTTGGTTGCAGTTGTGCATATTTCTGTCTGTGCTTTTGCTCACTCGCATGTCTTGCTGCTATTCGTCTTCTGTGATACTGTTTCCTTCCCCTCCCCTACTTTGTCTTTCTTTCTATCTATTTTTCTTTTTCCCGCCTGTATGTCTATCTGTCTGCAGCCAAACCGCCGTCCCTCCCTGCAGCCAAATTCTAGCATGGATTGTTTATGTGCTCCTTGTACTTATGACCACTGTCATCAAATTCATGACTTTTCCTCACATTTTTCTTTCGCCATTTAACGTCTTGGCATCTTTCACCCCTCTGGACCGCTTCTCACTTACCCACATCCACATCATCTTTGCAGTCTGTTTAGCCATCCCCCCGCCTACTCTCCAGAGGCTCATCTAGTACCTTTGTTTCAAATTTCCACTCAATACAATTGTAGCTTCTCTCTACCTGGAAAAAGTCCTCAACCCAAAGCACATGTCAACTTGCCCCTACAATCTCAACGCAGCTTCTATTCCTTCATCCCAACCTAGGTCAGAAATCCCAACCAGTGGTAGCTGCCCCCACAAGACTAATCTCACTACAAGTATCAACCTTCTCTTTTCATCCCAAGAGTCAGTGATTTCCTACTTCCACTCTCCACTCCATCCGCAACCAGTTCCTAACCTGAATGCTCCACCCTACAATGCATCAGAGGTTTTCCCCACACTCTCTAAAATGTCCCACCTCCACCTAAACATGCACCCTGCTATGCAATCTTCTGGAAACCAGGGTTTTCATGCCCCCATCACTCTTCCACACACAGCAAGAGACCTCCTAGTACCTCGTTCCCACAATCTCTCTTCCACTAACTCCCATCCTGTACATACCCACCTGGCTTCTACCTTCCCTGCTCAGAAAGACATACCTATAATAATAATAATAGTAATAATTATAAAGCTTACTCGTAGGTGCCTTTCAAGGCACTCAAGGACACCTTACAACAAATAAAATCAGACATACAGGGATAATCAGCAATGTATCAAGACATTTTCCCATCAAGAGGACAGTAGTCCAAAAAAATAGAATAAATAAAAATGAAAAATACACAATAATAAGTAAAAACAAAAGTGATTGCAAAAGCCAGACAGAGTTAGACATTATCATCAGACAGAATACGTACGCTTAAAGAAGTGTGTTTTGAGGCGGGATTTGAAGGTAGGAAGAGAGTCAATATTACAGATGTTATGTGGAAGAGAGTTCCATAAGCGAGAGGCAACATGGCTAAAAGCTCTGAACCCCATGATAGTTAAAGGAACAGGAGGTACAGTGAGACTACTGGAAGAAGAGGATCTAAGTGTACGGGAAGGTGTACAGATGAGAAGGTCAGGAAGATATGAAGGTGCAAGGCTGTGAAGTGCCTTGAAAGTGAGAAGGATAATCTGTGTATCCAGACCCTTGAAGGCAGGTGGTGTAGAATAGAAATCCATGTGTTGCTATTAATATTTGGGATTGAGGAGCCTTTTACTAATGCTCAGGAGGATTTATAGGAAGGTTCCACCATCAGATACTCTACATTGTCACATCTTGACACATATGTGTTGTTTGTTGGTGTATATATATATATATATATATATGTACAGCTGCAGTTTATATGATTCATACAGTTACTATAAAAAAAAGTGAAGTAATTCTACATATTGTATGAGCTTGTTTTAGTAGGCAGCGTTGATTTGCAGTGAAATTTAACAGTACCACCTCCGGTTTACCCATGATTTTCACTGCTGGGAAGGCATTTAAACTATGTGTGTTGTGCTTTTTTTAAAAATATATAAAACCAAAAATGGTTATCATAGTTAAAGGTTCATAAGGCAAAATTACAATCTATCTGAAACTGATGGGACTTCTGTCTCTGAAACGATCTGGAATATGTTCCTCTTATAAATCTCCTTCAGACATTCCTGCTTCGGGAAGATTGTTGTATTCTTACACCATGATAAATGTTTGTGAAGGAGTTGATGAATTGCACCCTGAGTGATGCATGAAATATAAAGCGCATCCTAATTAGAATTTCCCACTCAGAATTCCTAAAATGCTTTTTAGAGTTATGCAAAGGGGTTAGGGTTGACAGCCGAAGGGTATTTCTTTGAAGGACAGATATTTTTATTACAATGTGCCACATGTGACCTATGAAATCATTACTTTTCTAAATTATAACATTGGTTTAAAATCTTTGAAAGCAGTCTTCTCGATTTGGGTAAATTCATGGGATGAATTCAGTTTTGAGCGATTTATCAAGCTCCATGTTTCAAGATTCTTTCTCTTGTAAAATATAAAGTTCTATCTAATGTAGCCGTTTTGTTTTGGCTTCTTCCGTTTCGAATCGCCACAGCGGATCTGGTATAGATGTACATGTTGATTTTTGGCACACGTTTTACGCTGGATGCTCTTCCTGATGCAACTCCAGATATACAAGGACAAAGGGGCCTCGAATTGGAGACCTTCTCTTTGGCAGCCAAGGGTATAACCCTCTAGCACCACCATGCTACCTATTAACTTACACCACACAAAAATATGCAAATTTATAGTACTTTATTCTGCACAAATGACATCACTTACGACTTGACAAAGTTGTTTCTTTTAGTAACGAAATACCAGTTTGATCTTTACATTTCTCTCAGATGCAGAGCAATGGGGCGTGGCAAACATGTAAGCATTTATTTTAGCAGTCTGCAGGTTGTCCACAAGGGGAGCTGTTTAGTCATTGCAACAGTTCTACACGTGCAACAGGAAAATAATGGCAGTCGCTGGTTAGACTGGCACTGCATCCAAAAGTTACTCATTTGTTCCTTCATCGACTATTCCCAGCATATCGCCATCAGCCTGAATCACAATTAACTGTCATCTGTCAAATGGGAAGCATTGCATTGTGGGATTTTTAATGAAGGGAAACTGGCTTATGGTGTTTTTGGATTGACCACAAAGGAGAACTTTGCAATAGTCAAGAAGAAGTCGAAGTAAGTCCCATACCAGCCGCGAGGACCATCGGGCCGGTGCTTTTCCCCGGATACCATATCGTGAAGCGGATGAGAGTCTCTGACTCCTCCTGGATCTGGGACGCCAGTCCATCGCAGGTTTCTTCACCAGCCAAGGCCAGTACCCATTTACAGCTGGGTGGACTGGGACGATGCAGATGAAGTGTCTTGTTCAAGGAAACAGACGGGTAGGCTGCAGCAGACACACCTGAAATGGAACCACGGCCTATAGGTTGGTGGTTCAACTCCTGTCCCACAGAGCCACCTGCTCTGGCACGATTGCAATAGTTGAGCCTGCTACTTATAAAAGTGTGTATTACTCTCTAGTACATGTCCGAAGTAACTCCAGGTGTAAAACTACTGGCACATCTGCTCTGCATTTCAGTGATACTGCACTTTCCTGCATCTGATTATGAGTTATGAATAATTTTTTGTCTTGTGAATCTGTTAAGGTAAAGAATAAATTTCCGTGATAACATTTTGTTCTCGTGTGGGAAGCTTTTGGCCTTCATATTTGACCATGTCTACAACATGCTGGACATTTCCCCAACTGTCTGTCTGAATGTTTGCTTTTTTTTTTGGTCCTGTCCTCGGTTTTTTTTGTCTTGTCTGCTTCTCTCTGTCCTTCCTCCTTCCCTCCTGTTTTCCCTTCTGTTTTTACTTCCTGGCTTCCTTCCTTCATTGTGTCCTTAAATTTCTTAATTTTTCTGTCTGTGTACCACCCGTGCCCCTGCGTGTCTTTGTGTCTGTCTTGCTGTCGGAGGTGTGGTCCAGAGAAAGCTACTATGACAGACTGTGGCAGGTAGAGGTTGCACTACTGTTGTGTTAGAAATGTCTTCAGTCTTTCCGAGAGAGGTGACGGCTTGTCAGCTTTCAGCAGTTTCATTGCAAATGACCATCAGAAACCAGCGGGAGAAATCCGGCTGTGGGTTCACCAACCACTTCTGTTTTTAGCTACAACTGCTAAGAAAAGAAATAGAATAGAATAAAGCAGCGTTTCCCAATCCTGGTCCTCGGAACCCAAAGTACTGTGCTTTTTCCATTTGGCCCTGATCTACTCAGATCAGTCAGGTGTGTTCAGCCAATCAAGGAATAGACATGAAGAATGGAACGCTCCTGACTGGGCTCATTATGTGCAGTTAGAGCAGGTAGCAATGGAAAATGTGCAGTACTTTGGGATTCAAGAACCAGGGTTGGGAAATACTGGAATAATAAAGCATTAGGCCCAACATCCTCCAATAAAATCATTATTTTAGCTGATAGCTTTCTGCTGTAGTTTTAAAACCTATTGTTAAAAACCTCAATTTGTTGTCAGTGGTAATTTATATTTCTTAAAACCTGAAAAAAATGCTTGAAAACAGAGATCTTTGGTGAACACGCAACCAGAAAATTCAGTTTAAACACCTGCATTACATCTAACCAATGTGGCTAATCCGATTCTGCAGCTAGAATAGCCAACAAGTCCACAACTGTAATATTGTGATTTTTTTTTTTTTTAATGAATGTTGATTATTGTGACTCGGGGACAACTTTTTTTTTTAGTTTGTGCTAGTTTGACTAACAGCTTGCTGGACTTGCAGCCCGGTGGAGTTCTTCCTGTTCTGAGTGACAGCTAACCCAGCCACACAAACAGCTCCTGGGGGTTTGTGTGTCGATCCTCTTAATGTCTGGTGTTCCATCCCCTCAAGTTTACTTTGGGGACAAAAGACTTTAATTTTGTTATCCTCCTCTGTTTTTCTGTGTCTCAACCTCTCCTCTCTCTCTCTCTCTCTCTTTTTGTGTATGTAGCCCAGCAGACCAGGCTATCCCAGTCCTCGGTCTAGTGAAGGTTTTTACCCCAGTCCCCAGCATCCTGGGCACTACCAGGTACGTGGCTAAACTCCACAAGCGACACAACATTAATATTGTTTTCCTTCTTCAATTAATTTTTTTGATAAACATTGATGCACATTGACGGCCCTTCTACACATGGAGCTCGTTAAACTTTTGGAAGCTCCATTTATTGTCCTCCTGCCTTGTGGATATTAGAAAGTCTTCTGTTGATAAGGTTAGCCCGTGACCGTGTTTGCCTTCTAAAGCAAAACTGCATTGATTAAAATCGTTTTTGTCTTTGATTGAAAAGCTGAACCCCAAAACATCTAAAAATAAAGCTCAGGTTGAAAAATATAAGTGTTCCCCTTTAATTGCTCACAATGTTTTTCATATAAGTAGTAGGGGTGTGCATCTCTCCCTTATAACATGGTGTATGTATCTAGATACATGGGCTGCGACACAATTCAGGAACGCTACTTTTTATTGTGGAACAATTCGATACACTGCATTCCGATACAATCAGATGCAATTCTTTGTTTAGTGTAAACATTCATATTCCATTAGAAATTAACATAAGCCAATTCTATAAAATTGCCATTGCTTAACTTCAAATAAGTCCACCTTGTGGCCAAGTAGCGGGCGGAAAAAGTGTTTCTTCTCCACGTATTTGTCTTGCGTGTCCTTGCTAGTGCTACCTTTAGCAGATTCCTCGTGGTCTGGACGGGTTTCACCATGCCGTCTCACCAAGTGAGTATTAAGATTTGTTTTGCTACCACAGTACTTAATAGCTGTTGTACAGAGTTTACAAACAGCCAGACCTTTGTCCAACTTTCCGTCCTTCTTATTGAATCCAAATCCCTTCCAAGCTTTTGATTTTAGGTTTGATGGCCCCATGTAAATGTTGCTTCTGTTCTTTTACGTAGCGAGCAACGCTACGCTAAAGCCCGTATCTCACGGAGCGGCGAATGCTGGTGAACGTTGCGATTTTTGGGTTTCGTCAGGGTTCATAAAAGGTTGCAAAACAGTTCGCAAACAGTTTTTAGGGTCGCAAACAGTTTTTGTTGTCGCACAGAAATTTTGAACATGTCCAAAATTTGTGTTTTTCTGCAAACAGTTGCAAACAGTTGTAAAACATGTCGCTAAAGTTATTTGTGGTTTGCCACGTAGTGAACACTAGCAATAGCTGCACCAATAGCCAGACAAAGTGATTCTTCCTCAAGGGCAGGGGCACGTCGGGCTTCTTCCTGACAGAAAAATGTTGCTCATGACAGAGGTGAGCCCTGATTTTCGCCAACATTAGCCAGAAAAGCGGCGAATCAAAATATCGCAACGTTTGTCAGCATTCACCACTCTGTGAGATACCAGCCTTAATGTTAAGTCCAATCTAAACTGTGAGATTTCAGCAATCTTATAAGTTCACTGCAAGCCACACTGTGCATCAGGGATTTATTTAACTTAGGTAAGACTCCAACTTTGATGTGTGCAGACTGTGCGATGTAACACAGAGTCGTGGAAACACTCAGAATGAAACGTCATCCTGCAACAGAATAAGAAGCTCGTGTTTGCCGACATGTCGCACAAAATCTGTCACAATAGAGACGACAAAGCTACAAAGCTCACTTATGATAGCAGATCGGACAGACTATATGTTTCTGGTGGGGGCGACTGCTTTTATCAGCTGTTTAGAACCAAATTCCGTGCTATTTTTTCTTTTTCTTTTCAATGAAAAGAGTGGGATTAATCGTTCTACTGCGCTCCTCATCTGCACTTT
>OMMV01205372.1:0-15905 GCA_900302635.1 Chatrabus melanurus
CTTTAATAATTATCTCATTTCATCCAAGACCATTTTCATTTTAAATCTGTTCCTTGAAGGTTAAAACCTGGATGAAAAACAACATGAATCACAATTTTTTTTTATTTTTACAGTTTTACACGTTTCAGAGGTCCGTGGCTGAGTTTAATTAATGATTGTTGAGGGCAAATGAGCGTGCCAGCGTAAAACTCCACCAAAAGTCCATGATTCACCCACACAAAAAAACAACAAAAAAAAACAACACATTTTAGATATTTCTATGGCAGTTATAAAAGTTACTTCTATATGAAAAGTAATGAACCGGTGTTTGACTTATGTGTGCAGCGGAACAACAGAAAACATTAACAGAGCTCTTTATTTGAGAACAACCTCAACAGCTGATCCGAGTGTTCTGGTTTACAAATCTGCCATGGACAGAATGAAATTATGCACTTGGTTATTTCAGGAACACAGCGACTCAAGTGATGTAGCTTCATATGTAAAATCTAACTGAACAACGATTTGGCATTATTGAACAAACTGTTGGTTCTGATTTGGTCACAAAACAGACTTCATGTCCATTTTGTGCCAAACTGATCTTCACACGAATAACAAACAAAAACAAATTACAAGTGCAAATCCAGTTTTCTACACAGTGAAAAATAGTTCCTTCTCTGTCTTCAGCTTCACCTTTGTCCTGTTCTGCACTGCCATTTTTTTCTGTGGAGGCAGTGTTGCCAACTTAGCGACTTTGCCGCTAGATCTAGCGACTTTTTGGACTCCTTTAGCGACTTTTTTTCCTCAAAAAACGCCTAGCGACAAATCTAGCGACTTTTTTGTCAAACCTTAGCTACTCGCTGTACAGAGTTAAGACAAACGCTGCCGCTCCACCAGAAAAGCTGGTTTCGCAAATAGAACACATACGGTCCTTCCGTTCTGACATTTCACAATAAAAGTCCTCAATATAAATGCTGCTGCTCAGCGCTAACTTGCATCAACTTTTGAGTATTTTGCTAAGAGACAATAAAATAGCGAGCGATATCATACTTTTGAGGTCGGTTTTGTCGCGCACAAGGTCGCATTTTCAGGTACCTCCTTCCCGACAATACTGACAGGTAGACAATCAACGGAGGTTTGTGATACCTTGCGGTAAATTACAGCATGTTGTATCCTATGGTAACAGGCTACTGAGTGCCTATTACCAGGAGTGCATGACATCATTTAGCGACTTTTTGAGCAGGCTTTAGCTACTTCCTGTTGGACACAGTTGGCAACACTGCGTGGAAGGACTCATCTTTTGACATTTATTTTACAGACGGGAAACCATGCCTGTTGCCATGGCTCAATAAAAGATGATCGGGCCGCTGACTCATCAATCAAATCCTCTGCTTGTCCACTCTTCTATCTTGTGCTTTTGTTGGGTTTAAATCCGGATCACTGCTTAAAAAAAAAAGTTGCGCTTGGGCTCATTTTGACATCCAAGTATTGCCATTGTGTTGAGATATAGCAATTATAAAACATTGTAAAGGTGACTCACAGGGTGCTGAGCCTGCCCATGGGCCGCTCCGGGTTAAAGTGGTTAATTCTGGTAATTGCAGGTGACAGGAAGATGTCACCAGTAATAATGTCTCTTAGGAAATTAGCTGCATCCTGTGTCAGTGTCCTGGGGTTAGGAGTGTTTAATTATGGCAGTTTAATATGCCATTATTGAAACTTTAGAAATGTTACAGTCTTGAGAAAGCTGCGATAATATAGCGTCCATTCTGACACGTGGTGGCTCAGGTATAAAGGAGGAGACACGGAGAAGGGACAAAAACTAATCGTCTGCAACAACAAAACTGACACAATCCTGTCAGCAGTCAGATCTGCTCAGAGAGCGAGAGATTGAGCGAAGGATACGGGACGTTTGTGTCGATTACACACAGACTGTGGAGGTGTGCTGACCCCGCCCCATTCAGAGGTGACGGGGCGGAAGTGATGTGCGGAGACTTTGACTGACAGGTTTGAATCAGAGGGGCGGGAGTGATGAGGGAGGCTGTGAACCCATCATTAGAGTGAGAGGAACGAAGAGAGCATCAAGCAAAAAGAGGGTGAGGGGAAGAAAAAGAGAGGTGGAAGGGTAAATAAACATCAAAACACAAACAGTTAAAAGACACACGTGGCCTTATTTCCACGGAGGAGCTGTGACGAGCAAAAGATGTGCTTTGTGTTGTCCTGAAATCAGCTTTGGCAACTTTCCTTTATTTCTTTTGTCATCACAGAGTTGAGCTGTACGACATAAACTTAACTATACAATATTTCCTGGTATTTGGTTGCAATTACAATACAAATAGTGCTGCAGATTAAGTCAATATACCACAAGAATCTTTCACTTTGCGATGCAAACACCAAATTTGGCATGAACAACGTCAAGAATCCACTCTTTCAGAAAAGCACGGTATCCATTCGAAAATTCAAGATGGCCACCATATTTACCAAGATGGCGTCCGGACAAATGTAAAATCCTCCAATCGTATTGAAACATATACCATATTATTTGCCTGATCATAAAGATTCTAAGGGCTCAAAAGTTAAAGTTGCTCCAATTTTGGTAAAAAGTGATGCAAATTACTGGTTGAGCTAATATGGTTTTAAAAAGGAATAGTTTGAACCATCTGTTATGCTTAGTTATCACGTTACGGGGTAACATATGGCATAGTGTCCAATGGACGTTGACCTTGTTTGACCTTTGCTTTGGAGACCAAGCATTCAACACAATCAAACCTATTCCATTTATTGATCCCATTAGCTCAACCAGTAATTTGCATCACTTTTTTACCAAAATTGGAGCAACTTTAACTTTTGACCCCTTAGAATCGTTATGATCAGGCAAATAATATGGTATATGTTTCAATATGATTGGAGGGTTTTACATTTGTCCGGACGCCATCTTGGTAAATATGGCAACCATCTTGAATTTTCGAATGGATACTGTGCTTTTCTGAAAGGGCAGATTCTGGACATTGTTCAAGCCAAAATTGGTGCATGTACCTGTTAAGATTTGTCATGAATTGAACCCAATATGCAGACAGACGCAGGAAATCAGGTGAGGTATAAATTAATAAATGGATTTATTTACAAAAGTCGGCAAATAAATGAACAAAGGTTGGGTCAGGAGAAAACAGAGTGAAAATCAAAATGGAGGTCAAGGCCAAACTAGGAAAATAAAGATATAACTGTGGAGAAATAAGTGTCAAAATAACAGACAAAGTGGTCAGGGTCAAAATGGAGAACTTAACTGATGGGGTGTCAGGGACAGAAACAGAGTACTTAACCAAGGAGGGACCAGTGAGCGTCAGGAGGGAAGTCCAGGTCAGGTGGAAGTCCAAGAGGAGTCCAAAAGAGGGGCACGAGAAGGGACCAGGAACAGGTTAAAGTACCACCGGGGGCTAGAAAATCAACAAACAAACAAACAAACAGTCAAACAAGGGCAGGGCGAATGAACAGAGAACCAAAAGAGGACAAACACTAAACACTAAATAACTAAGAACTAAACACTAAGTGAAACACACAATCAAAACTCCAGAGCACAGAGTGCCGCAGGGTTAGGAGGCAAAATGTCCTGGCAACTAAACTCAGAATGTGGAGGGCTTATATAGTGAGACAGATAACGAGTTAACTCAAAACAGGTGCTGTGATGAGGGAGTGAATTCAAGTGCACAATGAGAGACACACCCACAAGAGGACACAGACATGTGTCAGACACTGTGAACAAAAACTGAGTGCAGAACAAAAACTCATAAAAATAACAAAAGGGAAACTGAAAAATACTTAATGCAAAAACAACTGAACTGGTGATCAAAACCTAAACACTGAACACAGAGGTCACAGGACAAATGACAGGATGCAACAGTACCACATTTTGCACGATTTTACTATTACCTGCCCCCACTAAAATGACAATATGAAAATAGAACTCGTGCATCACTGTCTTTTTGGCGACATGTCACATCAGCATACAGTCTTGAGAGCCTTGCAAATGCAAACATTAATCTAAAAAAAGTAAAACTGAACCATTATGAAATACTAAACTTCTTAAATTCTACTGGTATATCATAGATAATATGATATGGCACTGCCCTACTGCAGAGTCCAAGGGTGGAAAAATGGAGACAATGAGTTCCATTTCATTACTGTCAATGAAATGACGAGGGAACTAGGAGGGCACTCAGAAAGTGCATTCCTCCGCCAAGATCCGGCAATCCTCTATTTACGTTTCCCTTTTATCTGTTTCATTGTGAAAAGGTTTTTCCTTTGATCTATCAATTTTAGATTTTGATTTCTGTCCTTTGATCCTGATCCTGATCTTTAATCTTGATCACTCATCTTTGATCTCAGACCTGTGATCCTGATCACTGACCTTTGATCCTGATCACTCATCCTTAGGGGTGCAACAGCTCACAACACTCACGGTTTGGACTCCCAGCCACCTCGGCCCTGCCCACGCTTGGCTCACTGAGCTCAGGACAGCACAGGGAAAATGCGGCGCACACACTCCGTCCTCAACACCTGATATTTAGGAGCCATTATTTCCGTGCTTGGATGCCCAGCCTGCACCAGGCTGCCTTGAGCCAAGCACAAGGTGACAGAGGCTGTCTGCTTTTAACGTGCTCCGTTCACGTGAATGCACGACTGCTCTTTCCCCGCTGACATGAGATTTATGATAGAGATTAGATAGAGATAGAGATTTATGTTGTTATTATTTGAAAACACTTCACCGTGACAATAAATCAATTTTTCACATGATTATGTAAACTTGGAAATTTTACTCATAATATTACTCATTTTTGACCATGATTGCTGAACTTTGATCTTTGAACCCTTGCCAAGGATGTTGTGTTTCTGTTTCTTATGATCCTGTAATCAGGATCCTGACCCTTCGGATCCTGATTGTTGAGCTTATCATCAATCATTATTTCAGGGAATCACAATTGCAAAAAAAGATCAAAGGCAGGATCAGGATGAAAAAAAAAAATCAGAATCAAAGTTCAAAGACAAGATTCTCCCTTTGAGCCAGAGCCACACCAACATTTAATCAACTTTTCCTTGACCCAAGCTCTACCTAATTTCATTTAAATCCTTACACGGACTTTTGAGATACCCTGCTGAAAACTGAAGAACTGACATGGCAATGAAAACACAGCCTCCATGGTGCAGGTAATAACCCACATCTGTCCATGAAACAGCACAGCGGCTCATTGTCCAATTACTTTTGGCCTGGTAAAAACAAGGGCTGAGTAATTCCGACAGTATTCATCTCAAATTAAAGCTGACAGTCTGCACTATGAGCTCATACTCATTATGTGCTTTTAACTCTAATACTGTGTAATAGATAGATAGATAGATAGATAGATAGATCCACCCACTTCTCAATCGGTGGCTCCAAGAGTCCTGGGAAAAAGCAAACTGGCCGGTACAGAGCTGTGTGTGTGTGTGTGTGTGTGTGTGTGTGTGTGTGTGTGTGTGTCCGGAGTCCTTTTGTCCCTTTGTTGATCCCACACTGATAGTGTCTGCTGGGACAGGAAGCAGCACAATGCCAGGCAGGCCTGAGGAAAGGCTCGATCAGAACCGCAAACGCACACACACACACACACACACACACACGTTAGCCCAAGACTGCTGCAGGCTGAGGGGACGGCATGAAATCAGGAGAGGAAACTCAGCTGCACAAAGTGAGCCTCGTATAAAAGCGCAGCCTACAACCAGTGAGTCACTGTTTCTTTAAAATCGCAGTCACTGTTTTTCCTTCCTGTACTGGTTCCACTAGGCAGTAAATCAGACACACTGAGGCACAAATAAAAGATGTTGCAGACAAATCAAACGTCATTTCCACCTGTATGTTCACACACTATAAGTGAATTTCTTTTCTGTTTTTCCCTTTGGTACGCAGGCTCATAATACTGTATAAGACAAGGTTTTTGTCCAGAAAATACATCTGAAAAATAAGAGGTCATCTCATAATCACAGAATAAACTTTCACATGTCGCGTACATCCACAACAGTAGATGGCAGCAACAACCCATATGCTATTTTTTTGTTCATAGCAACCTATAGTAGCCAAACAAGAGGTGAAAGTCAGTCTGTGAGATACAATTTACACTCATGGCGCTTCTTCACAAAATTCGTCACAATCACTTATCGACATAACTTTAACAAGATCGCCACAAGAACCAGCATAAAACATTCTCAAATAACAGAATAAATCACAATTATTGATCATTACAGTTCAATCCTTGCTGCTGGCACGAAGCAACTCATGTTTCTCCATGGATCCACATTATTTTTGCTGCTCAAACTGCATCAGGAGAGATTTTTTTTATCTTAATAAACAGATCAGCTGAATCACACCATGTTTATTTCTGGCCATCAAAACAGTTAAAGATATATTTTTCTGGCTCTTTTAAAATCTCCATAGTTGCCTTCCTCGTCCGATCGTGGCAATCTCTGCGGAGGTTTTGTGGATGTACACAACTAAATAATCCTGCACGTGCGGAAAGCATGCACAGACTGTTCTACTTGTGGGGAATTGATTGACTGACATGATGATCTGAGGCCAGTTTACACTGTTGAAACATTGTTTGTTGTACTCAATGTGCTTTTATTAGCATTATTTTCAAATAAAAACATTTTCCTTAAAAAAAAAAAAGATTTGAAGAGTTCCTTTGCAAAACCCTCTCAGTCCAAAACCACAACTTTTTAGTTGAGGCCAACATGCAGTTGGCTGCTTAGGGAACTATCAGTGTGCAAAATATTAAAGAATTTGAACTTACTATTTTCATTTTATTAATGGAAATCTGTGGATTTTCTAATGCAATTTCCTTTAAATTCCCGTTGTAAATTGCATTTTCCTCCACTTAACAAAAATGGACTTAGAGAGTTTTGCAAATGAACTCTTCATTTGGTCTTCAGAAAGTATTTTTCTAATCAGCGCTGTCTTATATTTGGGACAATATGGTAACTGTGCTGCATTTTCCAACATTTTTGCACGGGGAAGCTTTTGGCCTGTCACTGACTGCTGATCTGTGCTTTGTCTCTGTTTAGGGAACTCTGATCTTCACTCCTTCCAACAGAAGTATTCTGTCGACTTTCCTTAGAAAACTCAAGAGAGGACGTTGGACAAAGGTGGCAGAAAATAACAAAGATGAACTAAATGGAGAGGAAAAGAATAGGAAGAGACAGTGGAAACCACAGGGTTGATCCCAGATGATCTCATGTCATCTGAAGACACAAACAAGGAGATTCAGAGGTCAGCCGCAAGACAGTGAAGAGGGACAAAGACTTAATCCATCTGTTGACGCTTACAAATGTCCTGCAGAGAGCTAAAGAGAGTGGAAAAAGTGGAAAACAAGGTCAGAAAGTGCATTTCTACGCTCACAATGGCAACACATTTCTCCAGGGTAAAAATGTTCCAAACTGAACAGCTTCTGTGTGTTTGTACTTGATGCATTATTCTTTATTAAATTTAGGATATGAAAGAGAGAAAAAAACAAATAAATGTGTAAAAAAAAAATCTGCTGGGACGGCTTTGATGTGTTCCTGACGAGACGACAACTGAGGCTTCACTTTGCTATTTGATATTTTCATCATCTGCACTCTTTAGCAGCAGCAGATCACCTGTTTTTAGTCTGGTAACGGTCATTAGGGTCTGCTCCTTTCTCTGCCCTTGACCAAGGCAGTGTCCTAAACCTAGTAGGGACTTCGTCGACACAGTACAAGTGTGGTGCAGACGGACTCTCCCAGCTGCAGTCTGTGGACTAGTAAGTAAGACCCCCCCGGGGTAGGTGAGAAATATACATCTACAAGGAACATACATACATGACTGGTATAACACAAGTTACACGGATGATGATCGCTGGATAACACAAACAAAATAAAACATATTTACATAAGGCAGCCGGTACTGGTTGGACAAGACCAACCGAATGCCTGCACCACATGGTCTACGATTTAAAACAGATGTACACACACTGTGAAGCAATGCAATACACTTTTTTCTAAGTCTAAATGAGGAGACGACGAGATACTACTGATTGAAATGTCATACAAACAATTAATAACTCTAGATGTAAAGATGAGTAGATGCTACTGATTGGAGTGACAAATTATTAAACACTAACGGTGATTAAAAGTGAGGACAATCTCTTTGCACATCTTGGCAACGTTTCGCTGTGTGCGTATATTATTGGTGTTCAGTAGTGAATCCACCTTGTAAACATTCCGTCTCACTCTGGCATATCCCGGTAAACACCTCCTTCTGGGCCCACTAAAATAGTTACGCTCAAGCAAGTTATGGAATTCGTCCCCGAGTTGAACGTTTCTACATAATGGGAAAACTCTATTTGCATAATCTATATATTTTGTGCATTTTTCAGCCTTTATTAGAAACAGTGAAAGACAGACAGGAAACAGGGAAAGATATGCAGTAAAGGTCACCCAGGTCGGGATTCGAACCTGGGGACACTGCAGACCGCATTCTGCGGCATATGGTACACGCCTTAACTCCTCAGCCACGAGCACCCCTCATAATCTATATTTTGAAATCTGCCTGTGACTACTGGAATGGAATATTTTGTAAAATAGCACCGCAGAGATTCGTCTCGGTTCTTAATATAATACTTTGTGAAATGGGTCGGACACTGTCCATGGTGCTGAAATGCACCCCCCCAAAAAAAAAAAATTCTCACGTACCTCCTTGTACAAATCGAGGTTCACATACGACCGCATGCACGCGCGCCCACCTGCACGGAGCATATTTGAGTGTGTGTTTAAATAGAGACGGACACGTCTGGCAAGAGAGCTCTCTTTCTGACTGTAGTTTATTGTTTAACATACATGTGGAGCACATGTTAGTCTGTCTGTCAAACATTGATGAAGCTGATGTCTAAGACCAACATTTATAAGGTACATAGCACAATATTTACCTCCTCTAGTTGGAAACAGGGAGACCACACCACACCTTAATCGCCTGCAGCTGGAAATTTCTCTCCACTATTCAAAGAAATGAATGTAGAAATGAATTCCTCGTCAAAGCACGAGGAAGTGAACTCAGTACCAAGTTGTTGCAAGCAGAAAATATTTTAGTTTGTAAAAAAATGAATGAAAAAAATTATAAAGTTTCTGGTTTTTGTCCCTCGTCGCCATGGTGGGGGAACATAGAAATGCTGTTCGTCTGTGCGTGTGTGCGGGTGAAACGCAGTACTCACAATAACTCTTGATAGGTTGAGTGCACGGCAACCAAATTTCTACCACAGATGCATCCCATGGCGGTCTTGGATGAGTTTGATCATGAGTGACCTTGACCTACTTTCCAAGATTACAGAGCAAAAAAAAAAAAAGAAGACAGTACTACAAATCATTGCCCTCTTAAAATAATGGCCTAAGTCATATTTTCAGCTTTTTCAGAAAACAGAAAAAAACTGAACCAATTATGTATGTACTCTTGACATAGGCCATTATACTACAGGGGTAGAATCACATGATCTGTTCAACTGAGGATACAGGCGATTTTACCAGAAGTGGCCAGCATGATGAGGAGCTAACATAGGAGGGAAAAAAAAATCATTTTTTAATCAAAAAATGACTGAGGCCATTATTTTAAGAAGGTGATGATATGGTACTCGCAATAACTTTCCAAACATTCAGTGCACGGCCACCTTGTGACGGGGGACAAAAGGCTTTCAGGCCAAAATCTCATTTTCATTTTTGTTCCTTGAACTGGTTGAAAGTCTTGTTACAGATTCAAGGAGAAATGTTCACTCAAGAAATTCAGTGTAGATCAGTTTTTAGATTTCAACCAATTTCTAAAATAAGAGCTGCAGAATTTGAATTTCTTTTTGTTAATTTATTTGCTGTTTTTTGGTCAGTTTGTCGCCTGTTATCTCCAAATCAAAGTGTCTGTTGACTCACGTTATTTTCTGAGCAGTGTTTCACTTGTCTAATTCTGAGAGTTGATGGCACATTAGAAATAAAGACACCATGTGGAGACGGAGGCCAGGGAGGCCAGGAGGAGAAGGAGGAGTGCAGGAGGAGCACTGTCCCTGATTGTAGTGAGATAAAATAGTGAATTAAAAACAGGAGGAGGAGGGGGAGGAGAAAAAGGGAAAAACGGAAAGAAGGAATAAATGACCGAAAGAAGAGAAGCGGAAATTAGGCGAGAAGGTCGATGAGCGAAGGAAAACAAAAAGACTCCTTTATTTCACATGTCAGTGTCCCTTTTTATCAATCGGTGAGGGAGAAAAACTGAAACACTATGCATCCAGTTAAAGTTGCAATCCAATAAGAGCTAATGAGATATCATTTGAATTCCAAAAGGGCTGGGAGATAGTGGTGCGATGAGGTGAAGAGCGGCGGGACAGCCCTGAATGAGTAAGAGTGGATTCCCAGGGAGCGAGCTGGTGAAAGGAGGCCGACCCCCCATGGGTCAGTGCTATTTACTCTCCTCCTTCACTCTGTTCGCTCCCTTTTCAGCCCTCTGCTGGTTTCCTCTCTCAATCAGATCCATTCTGCTCTTGTGAGTGCTAATCCACCAAACCCGGGCTGAGAAACAGCCTCATTAGCCCCTGTATACGTGTGTGAATATGTCTGAAAGAGCAAGAGTGAGAGACTGAATGCGTAGAAAGGCCTCCGCTAAATGGCTCCTCCATTTCACGTCTCTTTTTGCTTGCAAACTTGCGTGGGCTCTGTGCTGGTGACACTTTTTATTTGAAGGGTCGTGTTTAAGCCTGACGCCACAGATGTAGCTGCAGGAAAACTGACGTGACTTTAAAATTGAACTATGAAGTGTTTATAGCCGTTGTCAGATGTGATGTAACATATTCTGACTTTGTGGCCGCCAGGATCCTGCGATTAGCAGCAAGGCCAGACATGTCCCAGTGTGCCAACATTCCTATTTAAACTAACATAAATGAATACCGGCAAATTGCTATGTTAAAAGATGCCAGCACGGCCCAAAATAGGAGGTTCACCGACCCTCATCTGCATCTATCAGAATCCAACATTTCAAAGCTGAATATGCAGTAGATTTTTACAGACTTACTGACGGAAATTATGTGGACCCACTCACCGACTCACTGATGGCACGTTCCCACCGGATGGTTCCAGTTCTACTCCGCTCGCTTTGGAACCAGGTGCTTTCTTTCCAAGGTGATGATCGAGGTGATAGCAAAAACAGGACCAGGTACCGGGTTCGAGGTACTAGGTTTGACCAACGGAAATCCCAAAAAGGCGGAGGGAGTCGAGTCGAGCAGGGACCTATGCATGCCCTGCTAACAGCAGGGAATAAACTTTTATTACACTTTTATTACAATATCACATGGGCTTATAATAGTGACAAGAATAAGTTCCTTCACCACCACTAACTGTCAGATGTGTAATAACATTGTAATAACGGGCAGAACAGAAATGTGTCAGAAGTAGATCGGCAAATGTTAAACAGTAGTCCAAATTGAACAAGGGATCCTTTTGATTTGCCGTGCAGTTAAATTAGGTTTAAGATTACTTTCTTGTAAATTCATTTAGAAAGTTAGTTATTTATTTCTCATGTTTTTTTTAAATGCATTTACTATGTTGCTTATGCTATGTTGTTTATGTTGCCCAGATTTATGCAAATAAATTTAGGACAAAATGCAAAATGCAGGTTGAATTGTTTTGTTACCGTCTCATTTTCAGTTGTATAGTTTAAAAATGTCCAATATAAGTTTTTCATTTTTGGGATCAAACAGCAAAATGACCAATAAGGGCCTTTAACGAAAATTTTATGGATTCCTCCTTTTAAAATATTAATTTTCACCACTAACTCCTAAATAAAATATTGGATAAAATTGCAAAAAAAATTTTTTTTAATATAAAATCAAAAATATTGCCAAATTAAAAAAATGGAGCAGGCTTTAGGTATAGAGTTTTAGGAATTTGAAATAATAATTTTAGCATTAGCTTTAGCAAACCATGAAGATGTTAGAGGGCAATTTTTCCGGAATTATAATGTTTGTCAGCAGAAGATACATACAGTCGTAGTGAGAATTATTGGCACCCCTGAATTCTGAAGTACAGAATTTAACATGTTAAGAAAATGAAAGAAAATGACCCCATTTTTTAAATAATCAGTATATTTAATACAATGTCAACAACTAAATGAAGTCTAAAACATATTCAGTGCCTTGTCTAAAGAAAACTGGCTGTAAAAGTGATGATTTCCTTTAATTTCATCAAAGTGTGGCAATAACTGTGTCACATGTACATTTTATGTCTGTAATTTTGATTTCACTGAATATACAAAAATATTGCTTCTTAAATTTCAGGGTAGCCAATAATTGCGTTCGTCCTCGTTATTGACTGTAAAAAGTTCCACGTGGCCGACATGCGTCGCTCTTTGTAGCGTTGCTGTTTTGAGACGTTGAGACAAAGTGACTCACAGCCACGGTGCGCCCCCTGCTGGGATGGAGTGGAAGAAAATAGCTCCGTTCTTGACGACGCTGTACAAATGTTTTCACGAGCCTGTTCTTGTATTTTATTGTGTTTTTTACCTGCGTTGCTGAAGGCAGAGCGGGTCGAGTTATTGCTTGATTCCATGTGTGTGCATGTCTTTGTATAACAAGGTGAAACGTTGTACACAAGATCACCTGACTAAGACCTCGGACAGCTTTGATGTTTCGCGCATTTTGACTCTAATTGTGGCCACCAGCGTGCCAGGACTCTGAAACACTGCATAAGCAATATCTTGACAAAGACTTTGTGTATCAAGGTGAAATTTTGTCCACAAGTTCACCTCACAAAGACCTCATGCCAGGTTTGATGTTAGGTGCATTTCAGTTCTAATTGTGGCCACAGGGCTGAGTCTCTGGAAGCACGTGTACGCAGGACTTCATGGATTGTGATGACTCCTGCTGCTGTAGAGTACACATTGCTAAGACCTTGTTCTTGTTTGAGGTTTGGCTCAGCGATGCAGGTTAGGGTCAGTGTTGCTCTTGGTTGGCTTGTATAATTATAGCGGCGGCTGTAGTGCTGCTCAGCCTAGTTATGGTTTGATTAATTCATGAAGTGCTTTATCTTTTGATATACGGAAGGATCAATTCACTCCGTTCATACAAAAAAATTTTTTCTCCCTTTCACGTCTTGATCATTAATGAACTGAATTGAGACGATGTGATCTTTGTCGTGGAATGATTAAAACAATGAATATTAAACTGTTTCCACAAATCTTATCAGCAACGCCGCAGGAGGTTGTTTGTGTGTACGTGTTTCTGCAAGATATCTTAAAAACGCAGAATCCAATTTTGATCAAACTTGGCAGGTACATTGGGCCTATGGATGGATAGAAGTGATTGGATTTCGGTGAGGTTTGGTCAACGATCAAGGTCAGAGGTGGAGGTCAACTTTCCAGCCCTGTGCTAAAATATAGGAAAATGGTTAATTTCATGGAAATGACTTTACGTATTTTAATGTGAGTGGGCCTGACTGTTTAAAACCCAATGTAACAGTTTCTCTACATGCCTGATACTTTGAAATGCGGGCGTGGAATTGCTGCGCACACTGTGATCACTTTTGATCTAGTTCTCATAGTGTTTGGCATCATGTAACATAATGTTTATTTAAAGCTGCAGTGTGCATGATTTATGGGTGTTTATGAGCAGAAATGGAACATAGCATTCATATCCTTGACCCTTACTTTATCCTTCAAAAAACGAGTGAGAAAGGTAATGCAAATAACTAAATGCAATCTGGCAAACTTTAAGAAACTCTTTGACTTTGGCTAACATTGGCACATTTACAGAAATGTTGATTAATGTGCATTGTCCTTTAAAATTAATAAATGGAAATGGAACCATCTGTTCATTACGGTGTGAGCCCTTCATATCGACATGGGCCCCTTCATGGAGGTTGGAACAGTAGCCCAAAAGGGACAGAATCCGCCTTTCACATTTGCAGTGCGGCCAGAAGACTAAAGAAAAAGCAAGAGGAATCAGTGCTTGCTCCCCGACACCGTCTACTGGTTGCCAGTGCAGGCT
The DNA here is from genome assembly GCA_900302635.1 of Chatrabus melanurus. NCBI lineage: Eukaryota > Metazoa > Chordata > Actinopteri > Batrachoidiformes > Batrachoididae > Chatrabus > Chatrabus melanurus. The sequence goes on from OMMV01205372.1 coordinate 14,022, forward strand.
AACAAGTTTGAGAACCCTTTTGTGAATATGGAGGATCATACATATTGCTTATGCAAGAGACATCGAGGGAGCATGAATCCCTGTCGTCAAAGAAGTGAAAATGTGAAGGGAAACAAAACCATGACCAATGATGGCATAATGCAATCTGCAACCTCACCACTAGATGGCAGTAAATCATACACACTGCAGCTTTAATAAAACAGCATTTTTTACATTGCTTTTTCACCCGGCCACCTTTTGGCTTTACCTTTATTGCTGGTGTCTTTTAATTCTGTGGAAATTGACAACCAACCTTTCTACTGCAAAATCTTGACACCTTTTCCGTGCAACCTTTGCCCTAGAAAGAATTGATGGACAACAGCAGCACGAAAAGGTGAATGTAGACAATGGCGACCATATGTACACATCGTGACGTAATCCAACCCATCTCATGCAACAACGTGGAGCTTTTTACACCCTGACACCGCTTGGACTGCTTTCCTCACTTAAGCAAAGTGCTTTTGGGCTGATTAGCGAAGGGCTAACGGTCGGCGCGTTGCATTAATCACCTGCAGAAGCCATCAGCTGAGGGTGGGAGCGCGGCGGCCGGAACGCGGTGAGAAAGGAATGGTGGGGAGGATGGCTGGAAGAAAAACAGCCTAATAACAATGTGCATTGAAGGGCTGTGCTGCTGTTTCCCCTGAGAAAGCTTAACAGTCCTTTCCTGCTATACAACAGCATGTGTGAGTGTGTGTCTGTGTGTGGGAGATAAAGAGACTGTGCATGAGACAGTTTATGTTTGTGGTTTTTACGTAGATATTTGTCCACAGGCATGTGTGAGAATGTCCTCAAGTGTGTTGCTCTTTTTTTTGTGTGATTGTATTTTATTTCTCTCTGCGCTGTCGTCTTATGTGTGTAAATGTTGGTGTGCATGCATGGGTAGATGAAAAATAAATGCTGAAGAATAGCGCTCAGATGTCTCTGCTGCACCCTAATGGTGTTTCAGTCCAGACCGTCCTCCATTCTTCCCACTCTGTCAAAGAAAAATGAAAAGAATATCCACAAAATCTGTGATGTTTTTATGTATTTCTGTGTAGTTCTGATCACGTACAGTACTATACATAAAGTATACTGCTCAAAATAATTAAAGGAACACAGTGCTCCCTTAATTGTTTTGAGCAGTCTATATATACAGCTGTGGTCAGAAGTTTACATACGCTCATCATGGGCATGAATGTCATGGGTGTTAATGATTTTTTTGAACTGTTCCTTTGCCAGGGTGGAATGATTGGACAGCATACATCATTAGTGAGTCTAAAAAAAACAAGAATTGGGTGCGCTAGTTTGAAGTTATTTTAGATTTTTTATTTTGGAAAATTATACATACAGGCTCAAATATATACATACACCCCCACTAATATTTGGTTAAATGTCCCTTAGCAAGCTGCACCTCGACCAGATGCTTTTGGTCGCCAGAAGCTTGCTGATGGCGACCAATTCTGGCTGGATATTTGACCACTCTTCTTGGCAGAATTGGTACAGTTCATTTAAACTGGTTAGTTTTCTGGCACGGACCTGGCTTTTAAGCGCAGTCCACAAATTTTCAACGGGGTTGAGGTCGGGGCTTTGGGAAGGCCATTCCAGAAGCCTGCTTTAGCCAACCCACAACCAGTTTTGATGTGTGTTTGGGATCATTGTCCCGTTGGAACACCCGATTGTGGCCAAGTTTCAACCGTCTAGCTGTTGATTTGAGGTGACGTTGAAGAATTTGGAGGTTTCTTCATTATTCCATCCACTTTGCGGAACGCACCAGGACCACTGGCAGCAAAACAGCCCCTTCATTCACATCAGTTATTACGAAATACAAACAGTATGGTACTCTATGGTAAAACTGTGTGGAGTAGG
>OMMV01205380.1:0-10513 GCA_900302635.1 Chatrabus melanurus
TTACATCGCGCAGTCTGCACACGTGTCTTACCTAAGTTAAATAAATCCATGTCGCACAGTGTGGCTTGCACTAAACTTATAAGATTGCTAAAATCGCACAGTTTGTAGGAGGCTTAAGGGGACAAATGGGTGTTTGTGGTACCAGGTGTCTTTGGAGGAACCTTGGGTACCACTGGAATAACGTGTCAAATGAGCGGCTACTTAGGGCAGTGTTTCCCAACCCTGGTCCTCGGGGAACAACTAACCTGCACATTTTCCATCTCTCCCTGCTCTGACTAAGCTGATTAGCTCATTCAGGTGTGCTCAGCCAATCAAGAGCTAAGAGACACCTGAATGAGCTAATCAGCTTTTGGCAGAGCAGGGAGAGATGGAAGATGTGCAGGTTAGGTGTTCCCCGAGGACCAGGGTTGGGAAACACTGACTTAGGGAGACTCGGGTGAGATCAATTGCAATGTGAGGGAATGCCAGCTGAGACATTTTGGCAATGTGGTACATTTCTGTCGGCATGATCCAGCACGCAGGTGCCTCAGGTTTGAGGACGCTAGCAGCTGAAGAAGGTCAAGGACACGCCTATGTTTCACCTGGCTGCAGCAGATAGATGGTTACTTTGGAGAGGTGGGGATGGACTGGTTGTCTGCCTGAGTGGCTGTCATTCAAGCCACATGGCGTCGTGTGGTGAATGCGGCAGCATCTGGCACAAGTGCATGCTCCCAGACTTGAGCCATAAATAACAAAAGTACTGGATCACACGTTGTAAGGGTACTCTGCCAAGGTGCAGTGATAAAACACTGCACTTTGCAATGTTTTTAAAAAAACAACAACTTTTTTTCAGATTTGACCCTGAACATGAAGTATCTATTCTGGATCAGACCCAATATTTTCTGAATGTTTTGTGAAAATAGATATAATAGATATAATAGATGTAATAAGTAAAAAACTATTTTCAAAGCCTAGGAACACACACCCACACACACACATTTGTGTGTAATAAGCATTTAGACAGTGACACAATTTTTGTACTTTTGCCAACTTTTTTTTTTACCAGCACAATGGAGTTGAAATAAAACACTGAAAATGTGTTTGTAGTGTAGCTTTTCAGCTTTAATTCAAAGGGGTTTTAACAAAAATATCACATTAACTATTCAGGAATTGACATTCCTGGTCACGCTACCTGTCTGCATCCTTGGACGAGACATTTCATCTGCATTGTATCAGTCCATCCAGCTCTGAATCTATAAATGGGTACCAGCCTTGGCTGGGGAAGTAACCTGCGTCGGACTGCGTCGTTACGGAATCCAGGATAAGCACGGGCATCAGTGGCCCTCAGGGCCTGGATAGGCCTTAATTCTTTCTTCTTCATTTCGGAATCATTTTTAAAGACAGTTTTCTTTCGACAAGTCAAGGGATGGATACTTGAACATATCCAAGTCACTGAGTTATACAGCTTGAAGATGGAGTGGCACATATGCGAGATTTCAGCCACAGTTTGCTGGAAGGCACATGGGAAATGTGAGCCTAGATTTGATCTGTTTCTTGTGTTCCACTCCACCGTGAAGATGTATGAGTGGTGATGCAGCAGATGAAAGTTGCACGATGTACAGTCTCTCCAATCACAGCCACAGACACCTATAACTCCTCGGTGGCTTCCCTCACTCGTGTCCTTCTTGCATGGTCACTCAGCTTTTGAGAACTGTCTACTCCAGACAGAATGTGAATGAAGTCCAGAACATATTTAGAGACTTGGGAATGTTCATATATCCATCTTCTGATTTGTCTAAAGAAAACTGGCTGAACAGATGATGATTTTATATGAACAATAATCCTTTAGTTTGACCAATTACTTATTTATTCATTCATTCATTCATTTTCTGCTGCTTATCCGGGTCTATGTTGAGGTGGCAGCAGACCAAGCAGCTCCGCCCACACATCCCTATCCTCGGCCAAGTCCTCCAACTCTTCCTGGGGGATCCTGAGGCGTTCCCAAGCCAGCTGGGAAATATAATCCCTCCAGCGTGTCCTGAGTCTTCCCCGAGATTTATCGTCTCTGAAAATATAGGGACTGTGTCCAAAAGTTTCTATGCGTTTTTCACTTTGCTAAGACCAAGTTTTGGTTGCAAACTTTTTTTTACGTAACCGTGGTAACAGTCATACAGTGTTTCTGAAAACGTATCTCCTTGTCAGAAGTAATTATGCCCCGAAGAGTATCACATACTGATGATATCTTTCACCGTATGAGGAGCCGCGTTGGATTATCCGGCCAGTCCTGACACACTATATTGAGTTTTTACCTGAAGTGCCGCACAGACAGATGAGAAGGTGATCCAAAGATTTCAGCATCGCCAAATCCGGTGATAAAGCCCTCACCAGGTCAGTGTGTAGAAGAAACATTACAGCAGCTTAACAATGTGAAGTGATTAGTTGGATGAGATATGCAGACGAAAGAAATAATAAAGATGATTTCATTATTCTCAGGGGCGACGTGTGTAGAAATATTCAGTGCAATTATGAGAATATCCTGATTAAGTCCGGCTTCAGTAAATGCCTTCTTCGTGTGAAAAAGGAACCTATTTTTATGCTAACTAAGGAGTATTGAATTACAAAAGCTGACCAGCCATGGTGAAATTAGATAAAATTTACACAAAAGCTTTTGTGCGGGCTTGAAGAAAAGCTATAGAGTCATTTTATGGAATGTAATGAAAATGCATAAAGATACTCTTGATCAATCTGTAAAACCATGTCTGTCATGATGTCCAAACATGTTCCCCTGCTGTTTGTCTGCTTGATTTTTGTTTCAACACTCGGGACGTTTGTGACGTTCAAGCAGTTTGTAAAATGATTAATTTCACAGCTGAATAAAATCAGTCCTTTCCTTTAAAGTCGTATTCGACTCGCACTACGAGGAGTCTGAATACGACTCTTTATAGTGAGAGCGGCTCGACCAGAGGGGTTGCGTGAATACACGCGAAGTTGGCCGAATCTGTCTGTTGGGACTTTGGATAAACTGGCTGAATTTAAAAGCTGTCTTCATGCTTTCTACTCTATTATTAACTCTGCTGATACGATTTGAGACGTGTTACACAGAGAAATATGAAGCGCTATGAGAAAGAACATTTCCGAGGCTCAGAGCAGTGTGGGATTAGGATTTGAATTAGTGTTTGGGGTGTCATGGTGTAAAGCTTCTAATGGAATCTGCTGCCACAACGAGCTGTGCAAAGAATTTCATTAGCGTATGGAAGGTTAAAGTGTCCACTGCTGATGAAAGGATTGAAAATCTGCATGATATACACAATTTTGTTTGATAAATCTGTATATATATATATATATATATATAAACCTTTCAAGGTTTCTGCGGCCACGGTGTTCTCAGCAATTACACACTCCAGGCAACTCTAAATTTGCATACACGCTGCTTACACGGCCTCATTGAAAGTGCATATATCCAGATTGCAAAAAGGTCACACGCTTCAAGCCCCACAGAATTTCACCATTTTGACCCTCTTTTAGCTGCAGCTCCCTCATAATTGTTGACAGATAGAACAAAAGATACCTACTTGACCATTCACCAAAGTTATAGCGCTTAATTCCCGGAACTTTTTCTTACAGTCAGCCTTTTTCTGGCAGGTTTGAACCCAAATTGTGGAGAATGCATGGGAACCATTTTGGGAAAACCCCTGTTTGTTACAGTGACATGAAAGTGAGGCTCTGAGGTCACGTGGTTTTGTTTACATTTGGTTGTCAAAGGGAATAGTTCTCTATCCCCAGAAACCACCTCGGTTTAACAGAGGACAACATAACAGATACTATTTTCACTGTTGGGCCTTAAAAGTAGAAGAGAAGGAAGAAATAACAGAGGAAATCATTGGGTGGGAGTCAAGGATCATTCTGTATTGAGACAGGACAGTCCCAGCCTTGAGCCTATGTTACCTTCACTGCTAATAAACCAGTCGCTCAGTTTTGAGCATTTTAAAATTACACAGTATTTTCTCCTTTAATTTTCTGTTGGTATTTTAGGGCATTTACCATCATGCAGTGACGGGTAGTCAACGCGCTAGTCTCACAAAAAAAAGGAGTAGAAAATAATTACATTTACTACTTGCATACAGTTTCGAGACTTGGATGCTAACCAGTGATCTAAGGCGATGACTGGATGTCTTTGGTACTAAGGTCTCTTTGGAGGATCCTTGGGTACCACTGGAATGACTTTGTGTCAAATGAAGTTGCTTAGGATGACTAAGATGAAGACTATCACTTGCATTGATCCAGCAGTGTTGCGGACCCCAGCAGCTGGAGAAGGCCAAGAGGACGTCATTTTTTTTCACCTGGCAGTGGCAGATGGATGGTTACTTTTGAGATGTGTGGTATGGACTGATTGTCTGCCCGGGTGGTTGCCATTCAGGACGCAAGGCAGTTCCAAAGTGTAGTGGATGTGGTAAAGCGTGGCACCAGTACATGCTCCCAGGACTCACCTGATACAGTTTTGAGCTTTTGTATTGTTTTTGCCATTTTATGGCATTTCAAACTTTTCTACCATGACAATTTACATACTTTTTAATCAACTAGATTGTTTGACCTCTACAAAGCTGAGATACTTCTCAGATTTTTCAGGCATAACAAACAATGCACTTGCTTCATCGACCACACTAAAGAACCACTCTGCATCCTGAGTGGCAACCACCCAGGTAAACAACTATTCCATCCCCATCTTCCAACAGTAGCAATCTATTTGCTGCAGCCAGGTGAAACATGAGTTTCCCCTTGGTCTTTTCTAGTTGATGGGTTCCTCAGCACCGAGACACCTGCACACTGGATCGTGCTCAGGGAAGTGCACTAAGTGGCCAGCTGATGTTCTTTCACAGTGCAAGTAGTATCTTTCATTTGACAGCCATTCCAAGTCATAACACCATATCCCAAGGATCTTCCAGAGAGACCTGTTCACAAAAACATCCATTAGGTCATTGGTTAAAGTCCAAGCCGCACAACCATACAGCAAGTCTAGAACCAACAGGACCCTGATGACTTGGATGTTCGTTCTCCTGCAAAGATATCGGCACCGCCAAACACCTCTGTCCAGCGAACTCATGACTCCATGAGGTCTTCCCAGATAATTGAGTTTTTCAACAAGTTTGAAAGTTTCACCACATCCAGACACTCTGCTGATTGCCGAGTCCAAAACTTCATTGAAAGCATGGACTTTTGTCTCGACCCAGGACAATCTCAAGGGAAACACTCCAACTCCTCATTCTGCTCTTGAGGCACTGCAATCAGGGCATCCATTGTTTCTGTAAAGATCACAGCGTCATCCGCAAAGTCAAGTTCCAGTGAACCTTTCTTCAAAGACAAAGGCCCAGAAGTCATCGGACTCCACAACCCTACCCAAGACGCTGGTCAATGTTTGCACAGACTCTGCAAAACGCACATCTACAGGCTAACTATGATGTCCAGCTACTTACTGGGGATCCCGCAAATTCTCAGAATGTCACACAAAGCAGCTTGATCATTTTGATGATCGGGTACCAGCTTTGGCTGGGGAAGTAAGCTGTGATGGACTAGTATCCCGTCCAGGGGGAGTCGTAGACTCTCATCTGCTTCATACTATCGTATCTGGGGATAAGCACCGCCCAATAGGCCTCATGGCCTGTGTAAGATTTTTACAATAAATCTAAAACAAAAAAAATCTTAATATTACTTTGTGTAATGCATATCTCTTCATAGGAACATGTACTGAGTTTCAAAAAAATCAAAGCAAGGAAAATGCTGAGAGACTGACACTAATATGTTCAGTCAGCTTCTGTGTAGTTTGATGCATTAAATAATATTTGGCCCTCCCATTTGTGATCACTAAAAGGCAGATAGTTAAATGCAAATGCACTAAAAAGTTTTATTTCTCTCAGTGTGATGTACTCTGAATTTCACGTTCTTGACAGCTTCAGGAGATTAGTAAACGGTGTGTAGGTGGGTTTTTTCCTCTATCCCCTGAAGTAAACTCTGTCCTAATTCGAGTTGTGAAGAAACCCTCAGTTCTTCCTCGCTCACTTGCCATGAAAACCTCTCCTGTCTCACCGAATCTGGGAGGCGCTCAGCGGGGAGCCCGCTGGGAGTGCTGACTTATCTCCTGGGTGCCGGGTGCAAACCGGTTCCCTCCTACCCATATGTCTGGGACAGAGGGGGAGCCGTCATTCATCCGCACCGCCTCTCTTGGCACTTCCCTAATCGTGATTACTGCCGACAGTCTGGAAATGTGTGAGGAAATCAGCATCCACCTGGTTGTGTCAGGGGGAAACTCTTTATCCTTGTTTGTTCTGAAAGAGCAGACGTGCTTCTGCTGTTGGCACTCATACATTCTCCTTTATGTGATTTTAATTGAGGTGGTTAAGCCTCCCTTGGAGGAATATGGCTATTAAGCACTTCAAGTTGCACACAAACATGTTCCATATAGACCCACCGTGTTCTCCGGTTACCTATGGGGCAGACGGAGAACAAACGTGGGTCAAAAAAAAAAAAAAAATCACTTGTTGATCTTTCTGTACAGTGTGAATGTTATCATCAGCGAACAGCGAGTAAACAAAGCTCTCGCCACTGTACACTGCCGAGAGCGCTGCGTACAGAGCTGGGTGGTAATACCAGTTGTTTATGTGCGTATACACATTGTTGCATGGGGTATGTGTTTATATGGTATTTATATCCCCACTACGGAGTTTCGAGGATATTATGGATTTGGTCTCGCCGTCGGGTCCGCCAGCTCCACAGATCTTTCATGTGCAATAACTTGAAAAATACTTGTAGTATGCCTTTCAAATTTTGCAGTTGCATAGTATACCCCAAGAGGAACATCCCTATTTTGACATTTCTATAAATAATACTTAATAATTAATTACTATTTTCAGAAACATAAAAAACTCGTATCGCTACAAAAGTATTTCCTCTGTGGATTTCAACATTTGCATACATATTGACATAACAATAGGCAGCAGTTTTGCAAACTTTAATGTCATAAAATAATAAATTAAATAATAGGTTATGTAGTTAAATTTATGACAGTTTATTATTAAAAAATTAGTTAAAAGTGCCTGTAAAGCAAATTCAGAGATTTGCTTCAGAACACATTATACATGTTAGAAATGCTACGCTGATCACATGTTAAAATGTGTTCAGCCATGTGTATTTTTTTTTTAAATTTGGAGTTTGACTGGATTTCTGTGTTTCACCACAGATTTTTTTGTGGCCGGTGGCTTAAACGGAGCCGTATGACGCACACGGTTTCACTTGCAGAGGCATTAGTATCCGCCTATATAAAGCTGAAACCGATTTGAATCTGTGCCCCGGAGCAGTAGGTGGCGGTAATGCACCTTTTACGCTGGTTGCTAACTGCTGTTAAACAAGGAGAAGAAGAAGAAAAATAATCTTTCATAATCCCGCTCAAACTTTGAGTCTTGTTAGACAACGGTTGGACTAATCCCACTGTTTGTTTTTATTTCTTTAGTTTCCTTTCAAATGGTGTGTTGTTGTCGACTATAGAACGTTTGTTTTCCATCTAGCTGAATGTTTGTATTTTCCGTGTTGTTCAATAAAGCTTTTTTAAAAATAAAAAAAATCCTTGCCCCCACACCTTGCCCCTCCCCACGTGATTGGGGCGTGGTTTCAGTGCCTTGAGCCAACTATGCCCACACCATCAGACAGCAGCAAGAGAGAGGGAAAAGTGCTCCTTTTTACACGATTTTGAAACCTAATTTTTATCTACTTAGCGATATTTTTTATCATTAAAATTCGGATAGGTGGTTAATAACATGTTTTTCTGTGGTTTGACAATTTTAAAACACAAATTGGATTTCACTTTACAAGCACTTTAAGGTGTTTTTCTTTATTATTGGAACAGTCTGGCATTTTACATCAAAGTATCAAAATAATTGCAAATTCCGGCTGATCACTTAATTTTTAATAAGTTAAATTAGTTAACTTTATTACTCTTTGTTGGAAAATTTGTTAAGGTGATTTAAATTTATTGTTACAACAATCTGATGTTTTTGAGCTGCTTACTGAATATTTGACAGATTACAATATTTGGAGGGTTGGGCAGCGTGGTGGCCTAGCGGTTAGTGCGACCGCTTTCAGTGCGGAAGGTTCGAACCCCACCCCTGCCCATTCTCCATGTAATGTGGAGTTGCGTCAGGAAGGGCATCCAATGTAAAGCTTGTGCCAAATCTACATGCAGATCCACGTAGGATCTGTGACCCCAAAGTTGAAATTGGGAGAAGCCGAAAGTAGATTATTACAATATTTGGAGGGTTAGGGATTGAGGGCCTTAGCGATTTGGAGGCGTCTTAGGGATATACCCTGACAATATACCCCACGCTAGGCCTTGTTGATATTTGGGTTGAATTAATACTGTAAGGGGGGGGTATTTGCGGGACATGGAGAAGAACAAATGGACAGAGGAGGAGGAACTATCTCCTGCTCGCTTTGACGCTTTGTGCACAGACCCGTTTCCTTCCCAGAAAACCTCTCACTTCTGTCACCAACTGAGTCCGCTGTCTAATAGCAATACACCAGATTCAAGCACAAATGCCTCTTAAAGGGAATACAGATGGCAATCTGATCTGATTTATTTAGAGACTATAAATATAACCCCTTTGTGCCCTTGCTTTGAACTCGGATTACGTGCGATGTAAATTGCAAAGTTGAGTTGCACACACCCCAAATGCACTATGTGCTTTGGACTGTGGGCTGTAGATTGTCAAGATAGGGCCCTCTGTTTTTGATTGGTGTGAATTGGTGGATTTAATTAAAATGCATAAGCTCGTGTGTGTAGAGAGGGAAGGAATTTTGGCGACAATTGTTGAAAGCAAATAGCAATTAATTCACAATGATTCCCTCTGATTCATTCAAGGAGAAAAAAAAATATTCAAGAGTTATTTGCACAGATATTCTAGTGAAATATGACACACGATTTCCCTCCAAAAGTCAATCTCAAACTGTTTCGATATCCCTGACCTTTAAGGCAACAGCGGAGAAAATGAAGGTGGCTCTCGTACCAGCTTGCTGTGTCACATTATTGCTGTGTTATTATTTTATTATTATTATTATTGTTGTAAAAGTACATGCGTGAGTATAAATTATTCCACAAACAGATTGATAGTATAAATCTGGTTATAAGGCATAAATGGAAAGTGCAAATACATTCCTTTCAACAAATTGCAAAAGGGGTCATATAATACAGATTTTATGCATGCAGATATAGATGAGTTTGCAGGTATATATGCATGTATCATCGAGCAAGCAGGAGTTCAGGTACTGACCAGTAAAATGCATCACAGGAGTCTGAAATGAGCTGTTTCAGCCCTAAATTTAGCCTACATGAGGGTAGTTTTACCATCAGAGACAGAGTTCTCAGGTGTTTAACAACATACCCCAACTATATTTAACTTTAATAGTTAGATTAAAAACAATACAACCCGTTTAACTTACTTGCTGGGTAGTGACTGAGTTAAGATAGGCTACCATGCCTGCTAGCCTAACTCAGTCACTACAGTGCTGACTAGTGTGATGGATGCAGTTTGCTAATGTGGCTTCATTGGGTATAGCATTTATGAGATCCCCAATAGGTTGCTGGATGTCATAGTTGGCCTATACACAGGTGGAGTGGGGGCAAAGTCTCTGACTTCTTCCCAGTGAATTGTGGTACTCATCAGGGATGTGTTCTGGCTTCTACTCTGTGCAGTGCTTTTATGGACTGGGTAGGGTTGTGGAGTCCAGAAATTTAGGTACCTTTGTCGGCAAGGAAAGGTTTACTGACCTTGACTTCACAGACGATGCTGTGATAGTTGCAGAATCAACGGATGCCCTGATTGCACCTGATGTAGTGTCCAGAATTAGGAGTTGGAGTGTCTGGGTTTGCAATTGTCCTGAAGAAAGACCAAGATCCAGGCTTTCGATGACTTCCTTTACTCAGTTATCAGAAGTGTGTCTGTATGAGGTGAAAATGATGATTTTCACCGCTTACACCACGTAGAGCAGCTGATTTTCATCTCTGCCTTTGAGATACAGTGATTTTGAGCAGGCAGGGCGAAGTAGCACCCAGCGTAGATGATTGCACCAGTAACTTTGCTTAGCGGAGGCTAGCGGATGCTAATGGATGCTAACGGAGACTAACGCTGGATTTAAACTCACTTTCCATATGTAAATACCTCCGTCCGTCCCAAACGTTATCTCCGTCATACCTCCGCGCGTCTTTTGCGTTGGTATGGACATTATGCAATACATCCTCTAGATGGCAGTGCCGAGTGCCAAGTTGCAGACATCAACAAAAATGCCGACTAGGAGGTGATTTTACTTTACATCATTTGAGGTAGCAGCGCTAAAGGTGTACGCAACGGTGGAATGTGAGACCACTTAATGCAAGTCGCCACATTAATGGAGAGTTTTACTCTCTTTGGTTTATCCATTGAGACTCTTCTTCGTCGTTTTCCTGACTGGTCGGACTACTGGACCACTGGCTCTATACTGCCACCACGATTTC
>OMMV01205406.1:0-11062 GCA_900302635.1 Chatrabus melanurus
CATTGTAACGCGCGTTACTGACATTTGTAACGAGTAAAATATTACCAATTTTTTTTTTGTAATGCCTTACATTACCGCGTTACAGCAAAAAGCAATGCATTACAGTAATTAATTACTTTTGTAATGCGTTACTCCCAACACTGTTCATATATCGACTGCTCAAAGCACTTAAGGGAACACTGTGTTCCTTTAATTATTTTGAGCAGTATACATACACACATATATATATATATATCAGTGGTAGTAAATCTTATGTGATGAAATGCCTGAATTAACAATCTGGTCAACCTCTGCACTGCAGAGCACGACAGGTCTGTTTATGAATGTAGCTGACAAATATGACATGAAAAAAGTCCCTTTAAAGACATCAGACCAGAATTATTTAACTTCGTGTACATCTTCACATGGCGTGCTATTGTGTGAAATTTTATTAAAATCCATCATTGGGTTTAGGAAGAGTTGTGCTTACAAGACTCATCGACAGACGGTGTGATTTCTGTGTGTCCTCCCCAAACGTCTGTTTGTTGGGGATATAATGTCGATTTTTTTTGTGTTGGTGTTACAGATATAGAACAATTATTCCATATAGGTGAATGATAAATGTGTTAAAAACAAAGCCGTCAGTATGAATGTCATCACAGCAGTTCTAATGTTGGTCTGCACTGATCATTCATACCTTTTCCTCGTGAGCAGGGTCCAGAGTGAACCACAGCGCTACAGCACACCTCTGGCCCTTTGTGACGGCTCTGACACCGTGCGGGTTCTCCTTCCCTGCTTCAAAGCCGACCATACGGCCACACTGAGGACGTACCTCCGCCTGTAGTCCAAAAACACACATTTTTAAACCAGACATGCTGAAAGTGATGGGGGAAAAAAAAGACCGAGCATAACAGCTGAATATTTACCGTGACTGTTTTGGCATCCAGCTCAGTGAAAATGAAATCTCCTCCTTCAAAGTCATCATTTAGGTAAAGTATGGCACTGGAAGGGAAAGACAAAGTGGTGATTACTGTTCCAGTATCAGGCTGTCTCACACACAATATGTGCTTAAGTCCCTCCTCCAACCACTTTCAAATAAACATGTCTGTTGTCACCTGTAGTCTCTGTGTGTGTATGCAGGAGGCTCTTTTATGCACTCGTTGAGCTCAGAGATCAGCAGACAGTTGTCCACGTGAACCGGGTGACTCAGGTCATCACGGTCCTCCTGCTTGTCTGAATAAACCACAGTACAGGCCAACGTCACGCCTCAGTGTGACGCTGTATATTCTGGATGCTTTCAGATGGAACCCAAACTACTCCCTGAAACATGCTTAAAATTTACACATAACAGTGGGAAGAAGTAAGTCGTATACAAGTCCTGGGGCCCAGGAGGGCGATGCTTAACCCTGGATTCTGCAGCGTGAAGCGGATAAGTCTACGACTCCCCCTGGATGGGACACCAGTCCATCACAGGTTACATCCCCAGCCAAGGCCAGTACCCATTTACAGCTGGGTGGACTGGGACGATGCAAATGAAACATCTTGTCCAAGAATCCAGAGAGGTAGCCTGAAGCCCAAACCTGGAACTGAACACTGATCTATATATTGGGAGTCCAAATCCTATCCCAGAGCCTTCTGCTCTGCTCTGTACAAATGTTAAAAGTAAAACTAATTTCTTTTGGCTTATCCTGTAATTTTTTTTGCTCTGAGTCACCACAGTGGATCTGGTATTGAACCAGATTTGGCACAAGTTTTACACCAGCTACCTTTCCTGGCGTAACTCCAGAAGAACAAGGAGCCTGGAGCAAGGGACCTTCCAGACTATAAGCCACAGTTTTTTTGTTTTTTTGTTTGTATTTTACTAGTTTGGGAGGTCTTGCAACTTATATTCTGAAGTAAAATATATGAAAAAATACTGCATTATCATCTATGGCCATGGAATCTTGCCCTCTGAGTTTGCCTGCAGCTTTGAAGTGCCTGCTTGGCTACGGGGCAGATAGGCAGCAAGACCCTTTACTCCTTTCAGGGCATGACAGGGCAATCTATCTGTTGGGACATCAAAAACGTGGATACATCTTAACCATTTTGGAATTACAGCCATTTTTATACATAGTCCCTCCATTTTCAGAGGCCAGATAAAAGGTCTGGAGTTGATTCCAAGTGTTGAATTTGCATTTGGTAGCTGGAACTCTCAATATGAGGTCCAAAGAGGTATTGATGCAAATAAAGGAGGCCATAATTAGGCTGAACAAAAAAATAAAGAAATAAGTAAATAAATAAATAAACTGATCAGGCAGCAGAAATTTTAGGAGCCAAATATTTAGCAAGCCAAACAACACCAAAAGTTCTGGAAGACCACAGACGACAACTAAAGTGGATGATGGCAGAATTCTTTCCTTGGTGAAGAAAATCTCCTTCTGGACATCTAGCCATGTCAAGAACACTCTAAAGAAGGTAGGCGTGTCATTGTTAAAGTCAACAATCACGTGATGCATGAAAGTAAACACAGAGGGTTTCGGACAAGGTGCAAACCAATGCTAACAAGATTAGGAAGGCAGATTAGACTTTGCCAGAAGACATTAAAATAAAATAAAAATTTCTGGAACAAGATTCTTTGCCATATGGAACCAAGAGTAACTTGTGCCAGAATGATGGGAAGAGAAGAATATGGAGAAGGAACGGTTCATGATCCTAAGTATACCACGTCATCTGTCAAACATGGTGATGGCAGTTTATGGTATGGCTGCCAGTGGGACTGGATCACTGGTGTTTATTGATGGTGGGACTGCTGATGGAAGTGGCATAATGAATTTTGAAGTGTATCAGGCTGCACTATCTGCTCAGATTCAGCCGAATGCTAGAAAACCGATAGGATGGCACTTCACAGTGCAGATGGATGACACAAAAAACACTGCCAAAGCAACCCAAGAGATTCTCAAGGCAAAGAAATGGAATATTCTTCAATGGCCAAGCCCAATCACCCGACCTCAACCCAACACAGCACGTTTTCCACTGACTGAAGTCAAAACTGAAGGCAGAAAGATGATGTCCATGCGTACCAGACATTGACTACAAAGGATTTTCATCCAAGTCTTAACAATAATCCTTATATTTTTAATTGTTAGTTTGTCCTCTTACGTTTGGCCTCTGAAAATGAAAGGACTGTGTACAAACATGGCTGTAATTCCTAAATGGTTAATGTGATATTTTTGTGAAAGACACTGAATTAAAGCTGAAAGTCGACAATTCAATCAACACAATGGATTCACACATCAATCTTGACTGATTGATGTGTGGAGGCAAAATTACAAAAAAAGTGTCATTGTCCATATAATTATTACTTATGTAGCTAACTGTAAATAGGAATAAGATTTTGATGCAACACCAGCAGCCGATCGGCTTCTTTAGGCTACCTGGGTAGTCTATGCGTTCACACAAAACACAGATATCGTTGACATGTATCGACTGATACTTCATTTAACACAGACCCATTTTATGATGACAAAGAACTGAAAAACAGCTGAAATATTTTTACATATGTTTTGCGTAAACATGATTACTGAGCAGCAGTACTGCTGCCATCAGAATCCAGTTCACAGTAACAGTCCGACTTACCATCGATGGCATTGCGACAGACCAGGTGGGTGTAGGAGAAGTAGAGCGGCGTGCTGAGACCGAAGTAGGCCTCTAAGATCTTCCTCACCTTCTCACTCATGTCAAAGAAAAGACGAGCACCTTTCAGTGGGACCTTCCCCTCCTGTCCGAGCTGTGGGAGGCGGAGAAATGTCAGCAGCAGGTAAAAGGATGAAACAAATGACTCTACATCAAGTTGTCTTCATCAACGACCATTTGTACTAACAAGAACCCATCAGCAATGGGAACATCCCGCGCCTCCTTTGTTCTAAACCAATGGGAACCTGAAAATGGCTTTGTGCTATACAGCAAACAGGCTTTCAGATACTAAGTCAGGATCTAGAAACCCAGGAAAACTTAAAACTTTTTTTAACAAATTTCAAACTCAGTTCAAGATACACCCAGAAGTATTCACCTGCCAAGTTTCATAAAGCTAGGCCAATGGAAACTTGAAAAAAAATTAGTGAGTTCTAGCTGTTAACGCCGGAAGCCCAGACGCCCGGGCGGATATCGTGACGACTATATTATGCGGAAGGGGGGATAATAAAATTAATGAGAGTGTGAGTTACTATCAAACAGTACAGAAAAGGCTCTGGATTGGGACTGTCTGTGTATCTGAGCACCTGAGAACTACAGCAGTATTTTGTCAAATAAGCACTTTTGGTGTGTGCCATGTTTTCAGTCCATAGTGCCGCCTAAACAAGGAGTCGTTACTTTTTTCCCTGTTGGAAGCACAGATTTCCAGTGTGGCACTTTGCTCTGTGTGATGCATCTCTTTCAAATTTGCCACTTCGTTTGGCCTCAACTGGACCCAATAAATAACATGACTTTATCCTAGATAAAATGATTAAGCTAGACATGAGATGGCAACAACCCAAATATAATTATTGGTAGGTGACTTACAATATGCCTCCCTCACAACAATAAAATTCACAAAATTGAAGAGGCAACAACTGAAGCAAGAACTAAATTTGAGCTTTGCTGTATTTCTGTCAAAAGAATGGAATTCATGTGGGATCAGATATATTGGCTTTAATATTGGACCGTCCCATTTGAGAATCTGTACAATGCCAGCACCCAAAGGATGTGTAATAGGAACTCATTATGAGGGGCGGTCTATCTGCAAATACCTGGTGTAGAGTCCTGGTTATGCCTTAGCCTAGCAGAACTACAGACCTTAACAGCCTTGAGGATGGTGACTCCTTGGAACATCTCACTGGGCGAGTGGGGCGAAGGACGGCCCCTGTATCCATCGCCTGTAAGAGCTGCTGCCTGGGAGACACCCAATGGACAAACACACAGACGTCAAACAAAAAGGGACATAAAGCAACAGGAGAAGAGTTTCTAGCCAAGTTTTTTTGGGGGGAAAAAAAACATATTTACACCTTATATCACATAATTTCAACCCTTACAGAATTCTGACTTTTAATGATTTAAAGAAACCGTTTCTTTTATTGACTTGTAAATGTTTTTGAAGAATTAATGTGATCCCTTTATAAAGTCAAGTTAAAGTTCCAGATTGTCTTCAGCTCTTTAAAGGCAGATATTGGTGTTTTTTTGCATCTAATATAATTTGATTGTTATGACATACACTTTAAATCACTGGTATACTTTCAAACAGTTACAATGTTTTTTTGTTTTTTTTACAAATTTTTACTTCAGAACCTCATTAAAGTCATCTTACAGCATAGAGTTTAAGAAAAATGAAGGGATTGTGTATGACATTTAATCTGACTGATCCTCTCAACTACATTTTGAGTCTGAAAGTTAACTTCCTCCCCAAAGTCCGAGAAAGATAAAAGGGGACAGCTGAAGTCAGAAAAAGCCAACGCTTGGTGAAGTCATAAAGTATTTCAGCAATCACACATAATAAAGTTTGTTAAATATCCAGCTCCTTCCTTCTTGGTGGGAATACTGACATTGGAAAGTTGGTGCAGCTCGCGGCACTCGTTATCACTGATCACCCCGTCCAGCAGCACCCGCTGAGACCCGTTCATCTGCTTGGACGTCATGGTCACCTTCACATTGTCGTACAACAAAGTGCTGCCTGGAACAATTAGTCACAGTCAAGAGTTCAACATTTTACATAATTGGTTACTTCACAACACCACAGTTACTTTTTCACAAACATTGCTTTGAGGCTGAATTCTGTTTTTTATATGCATCCTATCGCTGACACACACTTTGTGTAATACTGGTAAGGAATTAAATCAAAGAAAATTATGTGGCCCTGTCGGTGTGACATTTAAAAAGCACTCTTTAGCTGACTAATAATCCCAGTGGAATATTACCCTCTTCTGGCACCATTATGTTGGCCATGTCTGAAGAGTCCTTTTTCTTTTCCTCAACCAGGGTTTCGATCTCCTTCATGAGGTTTCCTATTTCCTCTGTGATCCTTGCTGCCGTCTCCCTGTCTGCTCTGAGACACGCAAATGCCAAAGTGTTAACTTATAGCTAAATTTGTACTCGCCTTGCATAAATCAGCATGTGAAGGACTTTTAAACCTTACTTCTGCTTCTCTCTCAGTTTCTGAGGCATGACATCTTCGGGAGTCCACGCGTCCTGAATACCAAATAACAGTAAAGTCAAAAACACCATTCATTTTTCAACGTGGCATGAAATGAGTACATGAATGGAATGAAAACAGTTTTTGTTTTTGAACCTACTGGATCAACAAAGGTGATTCCAAAGGCTTCATATCCAAAGTAGAGCAGCTCTTTCTCCAGTATGGACTGGTCTATGTACTCCTTCACCATCTGCGGGCGAAAAAATACGATTTTTACTTTGACTGCATCTGTCGAAAGCTAAGGTCTATCAAGTAAGTAGACCCCAAGCCCGTACTAACACACGGGAAGTGAAGTATAAGCATTTTTCTCTGGGGTACTGAACTTTGCATTATTTTGGTCTGAATGTTTCCAGATGAGAAGGTGTCTATTGAACACTGCTTGCTCTTAAAATGGATAAAAGTCCTGTGAAGTATGGTGTCGGTGTGTGAAGTGATGCCAACGAAATACTCACTAGAAAATGGGAGAGACTCAGACTGACAGTAACTGTTTTATTACTACTGGTAGGCTACGGTACTTTCAGATGACACAGCATCAGCAATACTGCTGTGAGTTTGTATGCATGTATTAGCATGGGAAAAAAGAAATATGTAATTAAGTAATTAGTGGGTTGTTAATCATGGCTAAAAATGTTCTCTGACACATCACATATATGTCAACTATCAGTCTGTGCAATTATAGAACCGTAGGTATTCACATGGTGAAACGTATAGCAGCAGAGAGAAACTTGGTTCCTTTAGTAGTATAGATTGCAACAGGTAAAAGTCCACAACCAAAATGCTATGACACTAATGATACAATAATATGGGGTCTATGAAAGGTCATAGGTCACAGACTGCCCAACCACCCTAGACTCCATCGCTGTATACAGCCTCAAAAAAACCACAGGTTTATTTACACTGCATATATACTCACCCGCCACTTTATTAGGTAAACCTGTTCATTGCTTGTTAACACAAATAGCTAATCAGCCAATCACATGGCAGCAACTCAATGCATTTAGGCATCTAGACGTGGTGAAGACGACTTGCTGAAGTTCAAACCGAGCATCAGAATGGGGAGGAAAGGGGATTTAAGTGACCTTGAACGTGGCGTGGTTGTTGGTGTCAGACGGGCTGGTTTAAGTATTTCAGAAACTGCTGACCTACTGGAATTGAGATGTCACAACCATCTCTAGGGTTTGCAGAGAATGGTCCGAAAAAGAGAAGATATCCAGTGAGAGAGGAGAATGGGCAGACTGGTTCGAGATGATAGAAAGGCAACAGTAGCTCAAATAACCACCCGTTACAACCAAGGTATGCAGAAGACCATCTCTGAACGCACAACATGTCGAACCTTGAAGCTGATGGGCTACAGCAGCAGGTCCAACAAGTACTAGCAAGGTGTACCTAATAAAGTGGCCAGTGAGTGTACAAGCTGACACCAAATGGCGGCCCGCAGACTGGATGCAGCCTACAAGCTGTGCTTTGTGGCTGGAACACAGCACACTGAAGAGGAATGTCTACTTTTCTTTTAATGCCATTTAATTTAATTAATTTCCGTTGTTGAAACCCCAAACGAGAACATTTGAAATAAAGAAAAAATATGCCCGCCTTGAAAGAACCCGACTTCCAAGATGTGCACACGAAGGTGTCCACACCCACAAAAATGTATAGTACTCAAAATCCTATTGCGTGCGTCTGACACAATTTGTTCCCATGGTCTGATTAATTTGTACATGACATAAATAATTATCGTATTTCCTGGACTGTATGTCGCACAGGACTATTAACAATGTGGTGCTACTGCTTCATGCACCAAGAAGCAAAATTTATGTAATTGGCGCATTATTTATTTATAACACAAACACAGTGTTAGCGAGCAGACACTAACGGGCTTATTAATATTACTGTACAAGGCACAAAGAACTGAAGAGTAAACTGCTTCTTGTCACCAATGAACAGACGAAAACGTCTGTTCAGAGCTAAACGTGTGCACGTTTACATCACTAAATGTACTTAAATGTTTTAAAACTCCTATACATTTTTAAAACATTATAGTTAGCCTTACCTTAGCCTAGGCATCCTCCTTGTTGCCATTCTGGCTGTCCCACAAAGTCCAAACAAGTGGATTGTCTCATAGATTATTCAAGAGCATGGTCTTTCAGCTTGAGAGCATGATTTATTAATTTCACTTGTTCTCGAATACCCAGCACATCCTTCTCATTCAAATCTTCTTCCTCTTGTTTTACAGCAGCTGGCATCCAGCTTAATAGTGCATTATCTTCTGCTCTGGGGTGTGGATCAGACAGTACCTCTTTCAGATCAGTATACAGGAGCAGCTTGTCATGTGTGTAGAGGGTGCCATGTTGTTGCCATAGATGATAATGCAGTATTTTTTCATGTATAAGTCACTTCAAAATACAAGTTGCTGGACCAGCGAAACAATTTTTTTTTTTTAATAATTTTAAAAAGTGACGTATAGTCCAGAAAATATGGTGCATAATTTTGGCAGTGCATACAGCCAAGATATTCATTGCTACATCTGCATGCTGTATCTCTCTGAACAAACAAAATCTATTCTGTGATCAATAAATGTATTTCCACATTGGCTATTATCCACATAAATACAATATAATGTCTATCACTCAGTGTCACTCTCGATTTAGCATCTTCTGTGCATGCTCAACTTGGCTCAATGCACAAACTAATCAGATGTGGGAACTGATTAACCACATCATGGGAACAATTTGTATCTTGTGGACACACTGTATCATTTACACACTCTATATGATAAAACATGATCTTGTTATATATATATATTTTTTCTCTCTATCACTCTGGAGCGCTGCATGGACCACAGATGGCAGTACAACCTGCTGCACAGCTCCTGCCCTCCTCCTTCACATGTACGCTGTTCTTCTGCAATTCTTCTACAATACACTGCATTATGTTGATGCGTCGATAATACAACAGTATCGCATCATATCATCTTGTGGTGTATGGCCGCTTTAGTGTCATGTTTCTTTTATGTACTTAAGCGTATGAGTAGAATTGGAGACTAATTTTCTCTCACAACATGCTGTACAGACATTTACCACAGCTGTAAACATGAATACGCTCATAGCACAACTAAGGTCCTGCGAATAAAGGGATTGGACCCACCTGTCTGGCTGATGTCGTGTTTGCTTTGTCCTCCCCCAGCATAGCAGAATAATACGCCAGATTCTGCTTCATCACTTCATCATCAGGGTGGAATAACAAGAATGTCTTGGCACACTCTATGGCCTGCTCAAACTTCTCACCTGGAACCGGAAGTCACAAGCAGAGCAGGTGGATGAATATGTACAAATATAAATTTTTGAACATGTGTTATTAATGGTAGGTTTTGATCTGCCATCATTCTGACAGTTTTTAAGTCAAAGAGGACAGAATGTGTTTCTGATGGTGTATGAAGATTGACTAAACGTGCTTTGCTTTGTAGCTTAGTGTAAAAGGTACCTATGACAAGTATTTTATGGATCTGTCAAAGCAGGGATGTCACACCAGTGGTAGGGGCCCAGATAAGACCTGTGAACCAATTTTTTGGTTCACAGCATGTGAACACACCAAGTGTGGACTTCCACTTGGAAGTCCAAGCGACTTCCAAGTGGAGTCGCTTGGACTCCACTTGGAAGTCCAAGCGACTTCCAAGTACCAAGTCGCTTGGTACTCCAAAAGTACCAAGCGACTTTGGAGGTGAAAAGAGCGAAAGAAGAGCGTGAGAGCTGAAGCAAGGATTACATGGTGGAAATTGGATTGAGAAGTGAAATTCAGGGAGGAGGTGAGATAGGCGCTGGATGATGGTGATGGATGCTGGGCGACTAGACAACTAGTGCAGCATTGATGAAGGAAACAGCTAGGAAGGTACTTGGTGTGCCATCTCGACAGAGGAAGGAAGACAAGGAGACTGTAATGGAATGAGGAAGTACAAGAAAGTATAAGGAGGAAGAGGTTGGCAAAAAAGAATTTGGGTAGGCAGAGGGATGACAAACGTAGACAGGAGATATAGTGTAAGGGGAAGAAAGGGGTGCTAAAGGTTAAGAAAACTGCATACAGCGAGCTGAATGTGAAATTGAACACTAAGGATGGAAAAAAGGACTAGAACTGATTGGCCAGACAGACGGACCGAGCTGGAAAGGATGTGCAGTGGGTTAAAGTGAAAAAGGATGCAGATGGAAATGTGCTGCTATGTGAAAAGAAGATGTTGCGAAGGTGGAGGGAATACTTTGAGGAGCGGATGAATGAAGAAAATGAGAGGGAGACAACGATGGCTGATGTGCAGAGAGTGAATCAGGAAGTTCGACAGATTAGTCAGGATGACGTGAGGACGGCTACGGAGAGGATGAATAATGAAAAGGTGGTTGGACCAGATGACATACCAGGGGAGACATGGAGATTTTTAACCAGACTCTTTAATAAAATCTTGGAAAGTGAGAGAATTACGATTTTTAAGAATAAAGGTGATGTGCAGAGCTTCAGTAACTACAAAGTTGATCAGTGACAGTAGTACAGTAGCTTCAGTTAAATTTCTGGCAGAATCGTTCAGTTTGTGAAAAAAAATGTGAAAATGTGTATCCTGGTGCA
Organism: Chatrabus melanurus; assembly: GCA_900302635.1. Lineage (NCBI taxonomy): Eukaryota > Metazoa > Chordata > Actinopteri > Batrachoidiformes > Batrachoididae > Chatrabus > Chatrabus melanurus. The sequence goes on from OMMV01205406.1 coordinate 10,781, forward strand.
GTTTTTAACTCTTTCATATAAAAACAGGACACATGTCATACAGCCATTATTCAGGCCGCCATCTTTATTTACAAAATGGCCACCATCATAAAACAAATTTGCTCATATTTCAGCTCCCATGACACAACAAAGCTGTTTTAATGTTTAATATAGTGACTGATCCTGAGCCCAGATATAGATGGAATGAACAACATCTAACACCATATTAGACTGAATGCTCATCATTAGAAATCATTTTCATCATTATGATCATCTCAAGTTTAATAGATGGTTCCAAGTATC
>OMMV01205545.1:4624-14716 GCA_900302635.1 Chatrabus melanurus
ATTGGAAACCATATATATATATATATATATATATATATACATAGAGAGAGAGAGAGAGAGAGAGAGAGAGAGAGAGAACTGTGCAAAAGTTTTAGGCACCTTTTTTAAATTAAAACAAATGCCCCCAGCCACCATCGTCAACAGAATATCATGTGAAATCCCCACTCCTCCTAAACAAATAAAATATGACATTACATTTTCTTTTTCATTAAAGTAACCAATCAATTACTAATTTACAAACCTCATTTTAAAAAGAAGCAAAAACACACACAACACATGTGTCTGTACTGCCTAGCACTTGACAACAAAAAGACAGTTGCTGATGATCAATCAATAATAAATTTTTAATAAACCTGATTTAACACAGCCTGATTTTCTTATGAATTTGAAGAGACACCATCAAAAAATTGTCATTTTATCACCTAAAAGAAATTAATTATTTTTAAAGGTGAGATGTAGTCAGACATTTTACAGTTATTTGTAAATATGAACAATTTAACAGCTTCTCTTTATTTAAAAGAAAAATGTAGATACATTTAATATGCCTAAAACATTTGCACAGGATTGTAATTCATTAGAAATATTTTTAAAGTCACTTGACTCTATTAAAGGCTTTACACAATATTTTGAATTTAATCTAAATCTAAATTTAATTAAAACAGGTCAATACCATCGACTGTATATATACAAACCCTCTGTGACGTCACCCAAAGGTTTTCTGAAAAGTCGGGTTGAAGCTCCAAATGCCACCATCTTGGCAGTTCCTGATTCCGCCTAACTCCCAGCTAACCCATAAATAGGTAAAGAGGTGGCTCATGGGCAAGACAGGCGTGACTTAGGTGGGACAAATGAAGCCACCATCTTGCAGTTTGGTAACTGCGAGATGGGGGTGTGGTTCACGTGTGCGATTAGTGCATATTTTGGTAAACCGGGCGGTGCTTGTGTGCAGGTATTAAAAAGTATTACTGACATATTGCCTCAGTAATCGTTGCACCATCAGTGGACCTAATGCCACCAAGCTACCTGGCAATCCTACTCGCCTTTTATAAACGCTTCATCGAATCCATCATCACCTTTGAAATCATAGCCTGGTTTGGAGCCCTGAGTAACATCCGCCTTAACCTTCTCAACAAAATAATTACAATGAGCAGCAAAATCATTGGACTTGATCTTGAACCACTAACCAGCATTTACAGCAGACGGACTACAGTGAAAGGACTCCAAATAGCCTCTGACCAAACACGCATACTGAATATTCATTACAGTCTCCTACCATCTGGCCGCAGATACAGATCACTTTCATTCAAGACTAAACGAGCCATAACCAGTTTCATGCCCACCTCCATAAGACTCATCAACACTTGAGTTAGCCTCCGATGATCTATTTATTTATGTACATTTTTCACTTTTTTTGGGACATTCTTAACTAATTTTAAGCCATACCTGTATTTTAAGTCACACCTGTATGTTGTCCATTCTATTGTCATATATGCGTTGTGTCCCAATGTGTTGTTGTGTATGCACTGACGCTTTTTAACACGAACAAAGTTCCTAATGGAAAAATAAAGTACTTTAGCCTTTGACTTTGAAACTAATGAGTGAAATGAAAAATAAAAATCCTCCCCCCTTACAGTTGTCATGAACGGGGAAACTAGCTCTAGAGACCAAAACCATTTTTGGGTACCAGGCTGTAAACATGTTTATTTCTGCTGTAAAGTTGGGGATTTTAACATGGGTTTCTATGGGGAGTGATTTAGTTTTGGAGCAGCCTCAAGCGGCCATTCAAGGAACTGCAAGATTTGTGCCAGAGGTTGCCGTTTGGCTGATATACAGTAAAGTTGATTCAACAAGTCTTAAAAGAGTTCTCCAATTCTTTTAAATGCGTTATGTAATGTTTAAGTCAAATGTACTTATTAAACAAATGGATTCTTCTGAGATCCCAATTTCTCTATGAAGGAGGTAAAAAATAACTGACTTCCTATACTGGAATTTACGGCAAACACTTCTTTGTGTAGCAACCAGCCGCTTCTCCATTAGTGCATGCAGGAAAGAAATTAAACTAACCCCCTGCGTGAAACAGCGTTTTCAAACCGATGTTCGTGAATGGCTCATTCCTTATGCTGGCTTACATGGTTCACTTTTTCCCAGAAGGGTAAAAGATTGACCACACTTGGCTCACAGCACTACTATACTGTATAGTCCATAATCTGGTTTGTACTTGTCGCTGCGGCAAGTGGACAAAGTACTGCCGCTTTGTGCAGCTGCCACTCTCACAGCCAGCTGGTGAAATTTTCTCATTGAAAGCTGTGGAGCAGGTAGCTCAGTGGGATACGGAGTTGGGCTATCAATATGTCAGCCTGGGTTTTTATTCCCAGTCATGCAACCTGTCTGTGTCCTTGAACAAGACACTTGATCTGCATTGTTTCAGTCCACCGAGCTATGGAATGATGGTAGCTGGGTCACACTCGCAAATCCAGGGATAAGCACCAGTACTAATGGGCCTTGGGGCCTACATAGGACTTACTTCTTCTCATTGAAAACAATGAAACCTCTGAGTTATCATCTGTAAACATACCACCAACATGTGAATGTAGTATCAGGACTTTTTGGGGGGGTCATCTGTGTTGTAATTGTGGCGACCTGACATACTATACAAGCTGAATTACTTGAATCAGCTCTAAAGCTTGTATCTCATTGAAGAACGACTGTCTGCTGACTGTGACGACTGAATTTTTAGATGACTGCTAGATGAATTTGAAGTTTTTGGCGTACTGGGTGACTGTTCTTTCTACTAGGAGATGACTGAAACAGACCAGGGGGCGGCTTGATAGCGTTCTATTGAAGACTCCTTGGTGAGTAAAAAGACTAGTTAGAGAATAGTTAGAGACAAGTTAGCGAAAATAAGCAGTGGTTCATTCGCCACCAGGGTTTTCAACATGTTGAAAATCCGCAGGCGAATGAAATCGAAGTGAGCAACTAATTAGCGAATGGGGATACTGATTCCAACTGCTTAGAGAATAATTTCAGACTAAATTTAGATTAAGAGCCGAATTAGACAAATGGCCATTCGTTTCACTCGCCAATCGGTCGCAAGCCCAGTGAGATATGGGCTTAACAATGATGTAGCAATGATGTAGGACAGGGCGGAGGTGGGGCTGGAAGAAAGATTGTCCTATAAGAATGTCATGCGCCACCTATCAGTAGTTATTTTTTCTTTTTTTTCTCCATTTCCCTGAGGTTCTCAGAACAGCCTAATTGTTACAAACAATTTATAAAACAATGTGAGTAGATTATACCTAACTGGAAGACCCTGTGAGCTACTGATGATAGAGAGTGACCCTTAACACTTCTATTACATCCTCAGTTATCAAAATCAAAATTAGCCCAGCTATTATGTTAAAATAAACACATCTTTTATTTTGTGGTTCAAAATGATCCCTGCTATTTAAACTTATAAAAGGATGATTAAATAAAAGTGTTCCCGAAGTTTCCACTTGTGGACATCAACAAGGATCACATCATTTAAAATCACAATACTTTTATTTTTTATTTATAGGATGAGGCCATGGTGCACATGGTGCCCTCCGCTTGGTATTGGTTTTGTCCTTGGACCTCCAGCATTTTGATGGTAATCTCAAAAACAGTTACCAAATGATTGAGTCATTCTTTGTGCCGGCCTAGATGGTTCACTTTTTCCCAGAGGGGTAAAAGATTGACCACACTTGCCCTATAATAACCTATCGGTTCTCAGTATAATTCTTCAAAAGATAGTTTACCAGCAATTACACCATTAATCATCCACTAATGATATGTATGATGGTTTTCAAAGCTCTCACTGGCCTGGCACCAAATTATATTTCCAATGTGGTTGTCAGCTCTCTCAGGTCCTCTGGCCTTTTAGATTCCAATAATTAACACTAAATCTTGCAAGCAGCTTTCTGTTTTTATGCTCCCACTCATTGGAGCAGCCTTTCAGTTGATCTGTAATATGCACCCACAACTTTTTCTTTTAAAAGCAGGCTTAAAACATTTTTTTATTTGATATAGCAAATTCCATAGTTTTCTTATTGACTTAGTGACAAGTTTAACCCTAAAAGCTATATCTTCCACGTGGTGCACAATGGAATGCAAGTGTTGTTGGGCATTTTCACGGGAAAGGTTGCAAAAAATTCCAACTTGTGTTGTTAAGCAGATGTTCAGGAAAGGACATTTCTTTAACCACATTTGATCCTGCATTAACACAAGTGGAAGTTAAATCAAAAGTCAATGTGTGTCCCAAACATCCATGTGCATGCAGAGGAAAACATTCATGAGCATGATTACTGTCTCTTGGCCCTCACTTTCACTGCATGTGCTTGTTCAGGAAAGGAAAGATTTTAATGGGAAATAATTGTACTAATACTGGAACATGCCTCCTTAGTACTGTGCTGTCCGCTGGACGATGAACCTTCTGTTACCGTCGCCAAGGAGGTTATGTTTTCATCGGCGTGGGTTTGTTTATTTGTCTGTGAACAGTTTCCTGTCTACAGTTTTTGAGAGATGAACATGAGTTTTTTTATGATGGGTAGATGATCACCCAAAGATGTTCCCATTAAATTTTGGTAAGAATCTACATACTGATGACATCACAAAAATGATCAAGTATTCAAAAAAAATCTCTACGTCTTATAATGGGTGAAAATTTAAAAAAATCATCTGTCAAAACCCATTGGATTTTAATGAAATTTGGTATGTGTATGCAGTATCCAGTATCCCATCACTATCAGACCAAGTATCATCCAGATTTGATCCGGATTAAGGATTTGGCGGCAATTTAAATATAGCATTGGAAATCCCATTTAACATGTTCAGATATGTACATCTCGGCTACATCTCAACAGATCAGGATGAATCTTGTCATGCTTATGTAAGATGGTAATAGCTATAAGCAGGTAAAGTTCTATCCAGATCTGGAAAGTCTTCTGTATCCAGTTGATCAAAATGTAAAAATTTCAGGTGCCGGTATGTAAAACGCTGTAGTAAGGTATCTAATATAGATAGAAATGGTCAATCACTACTAAAATGTAGCTGAGAGAATGCTGATTCAGTAAACTGTCAATGGATTTGAGCTATCTCCAATAGCACAGCACTTGATTTGATCTCGGCACTTGCAGTATATTTCTAATAGTTATGTAATAAATTAATTAATTAAAAATATTAATAAATTAGAAATTAAAGGAGGAAAAACTCATTTATCATAGCAAAATGATTTTAATGTCTAGTGGTTTGTTTTCACAGTCATATAAATCATATATGCCAATCAAAGTTATTCTTCATGTTCACTAATTGATTTCGCAGGTGACAAATGTTAAAACCTTGGCGGACGTCTGCGCTCTTTGGATGAATGATACTCTGATAATCTTTATCTGCTCCCATGGTCACTGTTCAGGAAAGGACAATTTTGCAACCTTTCCCATGAAAATGCTCTTTTGTCAGTTTCCATCCAACACAGTTATCATTTTCACACCCAGTAGCCACATCCTCTAAATAAAGACCCCACTTGTCCTCATGTGGGCATGTTGGTCTGAGGTGTGGTCAGGCACAGTTATGGTGCATTGCTATTGTCTGGCACCAAAACGACCATACGTCAGCAAAAACCTGGTCCAAAGTCCAGCGCAGTGTGTGTCTGCTATTCAAAGAATACAATAGTCAGAAAGCCTCACATGGCATGTTCCAGACACACGTACACTCTGCACACAGAGATGTGCCTGACTGGATCATACAGCCATGAAACTGAAGTGAAAACAAAAGTTAGCAATGAAATAAATGTAATAACTAATGGAACAAAACCAAACTATATTTTTATGCTGGTTCTCATCCTCCCCGTGGCTGGTCACAGCTGGAGTTGTGTGAACGAAAGGGGGAGTTTCTGATTTTGGGTTGAAATGAAAACATAGATGGCTGATAATACAACATTAAGACGTATAACAACCCGTGCTTATACACAAAAACACAAACACTAATCGCACACTCCATCCTTAATAGAAAAAGAACAACTCAGCACCCCCTCCGTGGGTGTGAGAATGCAGAGCGCACTACAGCATAAAAGTGCACCAGTTTTTACCTTACCGTTAAAAGTGCTGCAAGCAATGTGTCTCAGCGTGACTTGTCCTTCCTAATCCTTCCATTAATTCCATTAATGCACAGTGGGCAGTGAAAAATCTTCACACACAGAAGTGGAGGCAACACATGTTGTTCGAACCATCATAGTAATCAATATACTTCCAGCATTTTGTGTTACTTTTGTGTTGTGTGCACTCTCTTTGGGTATGCAAAACCTTTCCCTCCACAGAAACCTCTCACTTCTCAGTGCGCTCTGTCAATTGCAACGAGCTAGAACTTGGTGCCCACTGGTGTGTATTGGCCCTGTCACACAGTGGCGTATAACAAAAACGTATGCCTTAGCATTTAACAAAATTTGGCAAAGTCCGAACATGATGGAACACGCCCAACTTTACATCGAAAATGCTATAGCGGACACGTATACCGAACACATACATAACGAACCGAACGTATACAAATCGTATGTCTGACCTTTTGATAGTGTATGATTTACTTCTGTATATCAGAAAACACAACATCTGCCCAGCATGCTCGATGGTTTTCAGACGGTCACGTGACATACGTACCTTGAAGTATATGGCGCCAGGAGCTCGACGTCCTTTTTTGCCATGCTGCCCAAGAACATGAAGTAGTCCCAGAAACCAGCCATGGACAGAGGGAGATCCAAAAAGAAGATCACCCGGCCGTCATCTCCACCGTCATCTGAACAATCATCACAGTGCACTCAGTCTGGATCTCCGTCCCCTCCTTCTCCTCCTTCCCATGACAGCTGTCCTGGCTCTTCTGTTGGGACTATCGCCTCCACCTCCTCTCAGCAGCCCAAGACGTCCCAGGACCCGCAAAATGATTGCAGAATGACAGCTGTACGGTAGGAACTAACATATTTCTAACTTACCCCTAACTTAACTGTAACTTATGCCTAACTTATGAAGCATACGTTGTAATGCGTTGTGAATTTTGAACATGCTCAAAAATTTTTGACATCCTCTGTGTGCAACAACAGAGTTTAAATCTGATGACAGGTGCAACTCTGACTGGTTGTTTTTATGTTGTGGCCACAACACACCTGTGATTAATTAGGTGACTTAATCCAGGCCCTTTGCGCCCAGCTCCCTGGTTTGCACTGATATTTCCCAACATGTAAATAGCACTGTTGGCAGACATGCCCCCAAAGCCACCTTCTCCACACGTTATGCACACGCCATCAAGATAGGGCCCAAAATCTCTGATTCTGCTGAATGAAAGCTGCTGAATGCTCAATGCTAATCACTGGGCCTAGATTGAATCCCAATACCAAGTATCAAGCTCAAATCTAGAATCAGATACAATCTGGCCAAGATTGTCTTTGGACAACCCTAATTCTGCATACCCTAATTTACATTACATTACATTACATTGCACTTGGCAGACGCTTTTATCCAAAGCGATTTACAACAGTTATCTCTGAACTGTTTTCCAGGCTTGGAGAACTCCTGTTTCAAAGTCCACAAACAACCAACAAGTTCGCCCTTGCCATGTGCACCAAGTTTCACATGTGCGTGTGAGGGTATTAAGGTCACCCACAGGCGGCAGAAAGACCCCAGAGAAAAGCTGTCATGACCAGTGACTTGGAAGGACTTTCAATGCCAAATTGCGTTGGTGGAGGCATCCAGCCAGTCAAAAGCAACAAAACAAGAACGCAACCGCACATCATGTAAAGGCCACGGGCATGTTTGTGTAGGTGGCCGGCCCTCCTTCCTGGCCTTTTTAATTCATGATACAGAATGTAACAAAAAGAGGGTAGGACAGGAATGAGGCCAATTGTTGATAAAATAATGTAGCATGAGCGCTAATCCTTCGGCTACACACACACTGGTTAATTTGTGCCCTGGACCAGATTTGTAACCTGGTGTCAGAGCTTATTAGGACTCACTTGCTTTTCCACCTTTGCATGTAGTCCGCAAATTTGACACATACCTTCCTCAGCACATAAATTCACATCAAGGCAGCTATAGCCTTGGCCTCACTTGGCAGTTCTGGTTTTTCCCGTACTGCTGCAACTTCACACTTGTTTAAGTCAAGGTCCGCTGACTTTCTATGCCCTCGGTCCGTGTCCAGCCGGAGTGTAACCTTACATGTATTACACGGCACGGTCTGGCTGACTGTGAGAGAACAGAATGAGAAAGAAAGCTGTCAAAAACTCATAAAGGTGTTAAAACACAATCAACTCTTAAATTGGAATGTCACTAGTTCCAGACTTTTAGTGCAGAGTGCATGACAAAAAAAAAAAAGGGACAAGAGATAAGGAAGCTGTTTGAAGGAACTGCACACAGTGCGTATAGCACATTTCCTGCAAGTTTGCCTACAATGTGATCTCTATATCTGCAGTCCAAGTTTAAAAGGTCATGTTTTTCCTCCTCTTGACAAATGACAACAGCCTGATTCATTATTGAGTCAATTGACATTTTCAACTATCAACACAGTTTTTGTGAGTTGAAAAGCAATTAGTATTTCACCTGCTTTTTTCTCTCTTTTTTACAAAACAAAATATGGTCTGATCAAATAAGAATGTGCAGTTTGCTGAAAGTAATTAATTTAGATGATTTACAGGGTTTAGGCCACTGTTTCTCACGCTGTGGAGCAGATGGCATAGGCCATAAGTTTACATACACCTTTGTTAAAACCCTTGAACCTAAATTTCCCCTGACTGCATGTGCACCATTTTATCAAACAGTCAAGTCTGGAAGTATGCGCTTGTGCCGTGCTTTGCCGCTTCAATGACACTTGGGTCCTGGATGGCAGCCACCCAGGCAGACAACCGGTCCATCCCCACATCTCTAAAATAACCATCTATCTGCCGCAGCCATGTGAAGCGTGGTCGTCCCCTTGGCCTTCTCCAGCCACTGGGGTCCTCAACATTTGGGCACCTATTTGTTGGATCATGCATACAGAAATGCACCACATGGACACTGATAGGTAGTCTGTGAATCAATAGTGTCCGTGAGGGAAGCAGCAGTCAGATTAATCGGAAAAACAGGCTGAGGGTCAAACACGATAATCAAACACACTAGGCAAATAGTCCAATGATCGGCAGGCAAAGCTCGAAGAACACCAGGAGGCAGTATGAGTCGGGAACAGGAAATTGAACATGGAAGAAATGGGCAATTCTCCAGCTGAATGTAATTCCTTTGCTGACAAAATCCCATTCAGTGTAAATAAATGGCCATACTGGATTGTCATATATGGCTACCTCATACATGGCTACCTCCCCATGTGAAACAGCACAGGAGAAGAAAGCTCGATATAAATGAGAGATGGGCGTGGCTACTCAATAAACAGGCCAGGCGCAGTCGTCACTCCTCAAAAAAAAAAAATTAATTACCAGGTTTCTGCAATTTTTTCTTTGTTCTCAGCTCTGAATGAATGGATTAATATCTACAGTCACTTTTAATTATCTAGCTTCAAGTTATTTGTCAGCTAAACTTTTTTTGTGTGTGTGTGGCTGTATGTGCTCTGCAGAGGTGCGCAGCGACCAGCGCTCCTTGTGCAGAGCAGGTGATGTGACCACCGTTCATACAGACACAGACATGTCCTGTCCCACTGGCGGATTTTTTTTTCATCCCCTGTCCTGTCTGGCAGATTTAGCAAGCAGAATCATGGTCTGAATGCTGTGTTGTGCCAAACACATTTGCTTTGCCAAGAGGAGCTCTATAGACTCTCTATATGCTCCTCTTGTTCGTCAATATGTTTTTCTTTCATTTTATATGTATAGTGTAACATTGCCAGAGCTGACGGGGGGAGAAAGGAAAAGAAAAAGGAAAATGGGAAAACGGGAAAAAAATAAAGCAAAAAAAGGGGGAGGGAAATGGGAGAAAGGATAAAGACAAAGAACAAAGCACAAAAAAGCAACAACAATATAACGAGTCATCAACTGCTGCATCTGTAACAAAACCCAGTCAAAAGACCAACAGCACCTGGAATCGAGAAACAGACACACAAACCAACATAAAA
>OMMV01205559.1:0-10237 GCA_900302635.1 Chatrabus melanurus
AACAAGTACCTCTTGTGTGAAATGCAAGAATTACATCTGCAGAAAGCACACAGTTACATTCTGTCCATCATGTGGAGAGCTTTGAAAATGTTGAACATTGAAAATGTGAGAAAAAGGGGCAAGTTAAATGAAAAAAAATGCAGAGGGAAAAACTTGAACAAAATAGTTCTTAAATATAGTGTTGAAATTAAAAATGTATTGTTATGTCTCTTTTCTAAATGTTTATATAATCTAAAATAAAGTTGTTATTGGTTTAAACTGTTTTTTTGACTGTTTTGAGTGGATTTACACAGTACGGGTCAAAATGACCCGCAACATAATCAATGTAATTTTTTTTCAACATAATACAAGGGTTAAGAAGCTCGTGAAGACTCTCCTTTTCCGAGAGTACTTCCCTTCATAACTATCTAACCTCCACTCACCCACACTCTCCTGTAACCTGGTTATACTAACACGCTACACCTCGCTTACTCTATTTTCCTGCATTTCTGTAAGCTTGTTTATGTCCTCTTCTGTAAGTCGCTTTGGATAAAAGCATCTGCTAAGCGTAATGTAATGTAATGTAATATTCCGGGGAGGACAAGACACATTCTGGATCACAAATACTTCTATACTCCGTACTGCTCACTGGTTTTTCCGTATCTAAGTTAATGTGTGGAGGTCTGGGGTAATACCTACAAAAGCACCCTACAGGCACTTTGCACACTCCAAAAAAGAGCCATAACAATAGTAAACATTGTAGGATACAGAGAACACACCAGCATGTTGTTTTTAAAGTCATCCACCTTGAAGTTTATGGATTTGGTAAAATTCAAGATGGCACAAATAATGTTCAAAGCAAGTAATCTACTTCCAAACAACATACAAGAAATGTTTATAGAAAGAGAATATATTTATAATTTGAGAGGAGAGCTACAATTTAAAAACAAGCAAACTGTGCGGTCAACCATGAAAAGTATACTGTGCATATCAGTCTGCAGGGTAAATTTGTGGAACAATTTGGAGCTGGAGCTAAAACAGAGTACAAATATCAATCTGTTTAAAAAGAAGTACAAAACAATTTTATTGAAAAGTTATATGGAAGAGAATAGGTGTTAATATAGGTATTGTATGGGTTTTATATAGATGTATATTCACATTGTACTGAGTTGTATAGAAAGTGGGATAAAGTTTTATTGTATGGGTTGTATATATGGGTAGTATTCATATTGGTTGGGTATTGAATTGTGATGAATAGGTGAAAAAGGGGTTGGAACAAATAAGTGAAAACTTCTTCCTGCTTGTTTTCAAACATGTATTTTGTAATATTTAAATTGTGTTACCTTTTTTTATTATGTCTTTTTGTTATAATTTTCTAATATACAATTTTGGTTTTTACATGTATGAAATAAAGAATTCATTCGTGAATCTTGCTCAGTGAAAATAACGAAGCACAAACTTCTACAATTTAATTAACCACACAGTAAGCCATGTGATTTCATTTTTAATAAGATGCCAATAAAGGACATACACTGACTTCCACAGCAGATAGTGAACACCCACAACCCTAGCAGAGGCTGCTGCTGCTAGTACTGGCTGTATGCACCAAGCGTGCACATACACGACATTGCCGCTTGAACTTTTCGCACAGAGCAAAAGGAGAGCATTGTTGTTGCAAATTGTAATGCAGCAAAACAACCGTTTTCTCAATTACATCATTTTCAATGTTGGAAGACAAACTCTCCTAGCCCTATGGCATCGTTTTTATTATTTTCCATAACTGGGCTTTTAAATACTTTTGTGGTTTCATGTGTTGCCACATCCACCACACCATGGAACCGCCCTGGGTCCTGGATGGCAACCACCCAGGCAGATAGTCTATCCCCACCTCTCAGAAGTAGCCATCTATCTGCTACAGCCAGAAGAAACGTGGGCATCCACTTGACCTTCTCCAGCCACTGAGATCCTCAACACTAAGGCACCTGTGTGCGTTTGTGCTTTGGACACATTTTGTCCCTCTGTAGCTCTGCATTGAAGCAGACCAGATCTTTGAAATTTTGGTATTAATTTCTTATATTTTTGTACTATTTTGGTGGCAAGTATTTTTCTGCAAAGAAATTTTATTTCTTTCCATATTTCAAATGCATATTGCTCATGTATGACAGTCAACCATAAAAAGAATTATACCACGTCTTCATTAACACAAGCACAATATATGAAGTTGATCTTGAACCAAACTATACTTTTTTTTTATTTTTATCAAATACATCTTGTTTTGCTTCGAGTGACATTTCAAAGCATATACTCTCCAAGTAATACATAAATCCTGGAAGCTGTCAAATTCATTCAGATGTTTAATATTGGCATCCTTCAGAAGCACCTAGCCATCAAGATATCACAGCTGATGTCAGCAAAGCTCTGCTAGTCTCCTGGACATATGTCCATACTTTGTAGAGAGATTTGGTGACTAACCAGTTGCTGCACCTGTACAGGCTTTCCAGCCATATTTAATAACACTACACCGAGCTAACATGGTTTAGTAGTTTGTCATGTTGCATACATATGTAACGTGTTTACCTTTGGCACCAAGTGCCAGTATAGAAATGCTCAGTGGTACTAATCACTGTCAAGATGGATTGTATAATTAAAAAAAAAAAAAAAAAAAAAAAAAGACATTTAAGGTTTTGTTTCAACTGACACCAGTTTGTTGAAATTGTAGAACTAGGTAGATATATTTCGACAATAGTTCTGATTCAGCTTATTCATTGTAGCTTAAGTACAATGCCTCTGTAGTTTACATTTCTGCCTGATTAAACAAGGCTCATTTGATACATTAAATATAGTTTGGTTCAAGACATTTGTGCCTATATTAATGAATAAATATATTAATTAATGATTTTCATACAACAAAATAGATCAAATCTAGGCTAGCATCTCCCATGTGCCTTCTGGCAAACTGTCGCTGAACTTTCAAGTCTTATTTTTAAGAAAATCCTTCTCTGCTCCACTCCACCATGATGTTGTGTGATGCAAAATGCAAAACTTGCACTATGCACAATTTCTCCAATCACAGCCAGAGAAGCCTATAATTTCATCAGAGTTGTCACGGGTGTCTTGTTGGCTTCCCTCACTAGTCTCTTTCTTGTATATCTTTCTCTTTCACTCAATTTTTGAGAACTGCTTACTTGACACAGGTTTATCATAGTGTACCATACTGTTTGTGTTTCTTAATAATTGACGTGAATGAAGTCCAAGACATATTCAGTATCTTGGAAATGTTCATGTATTCATCACCTGACTTGTCTCAAGAAAACTGGCGGTAAAACTGATGATTTACTTGTGTTATATTAAAGGGTGCCATGACGTATGAGACCAATCATTTTGGCTTTGATATTTTTATTTAATTTATATCAAGTTGTAGAGATTTGTTCTAAGTTTGAGTAAAAGAGGATAATTTTAGAAATTTTAATAGAGAAGCCTGATTTATTTTTTTGTGTTCTTAATGGCAGAAAGAAATTAAAATATGTTAAAGTTCATGAACCCTTGAGCTGCTCCATGTCTGAATTTTGTAATGACTTCAAATTTAACACAATGCCCTTAAACTCAGTTAAAACTAAACTCTACAACATGACAAATAATAAAATATACAAGTCAAAACAATGGCATGCATAAGTATACACGCCCTTAAATATAACAACTAAATCATCACTTTTACAGACAGTTTTCTTGAGACAAGTCGGGGGATGGATACATGAACATTTCCAAGTCACTGATATTGTCTTGGACTTCATTTACATCAATCATTCAGAAATACAAACAGTGTGGTACTGTATGGTAAATCTGTGTGGAGGAGGCAGTTCTCAAAAACTGAGTGACCATGCAAGAACGAGACTCGTGAGGGAAGCCACCAAGACACCCATGACAACGCTGACAAAGTTATAGGTTTCTGTTGTGATTGGAGAAATTGTGCATAGTGCAATTTCTGTCTGTTGCATCACCAGTTATACAGCTTCATGGTGTACTGGCACAGAATGATTTTCTTAAAAAGATGTGAAATTTCAGCTACACTTTGCCAGAAGAGAACCATGGGAGATGCTAGCCTAGATTTGATCCATTTTGTTGTTCGAAATTCCTCTCTGCTCCACTCCACCATGAAGCTATGAGTGGTGATGCAACACACAAAAGTACAATTTCTCCAATCACAGCCACAGAAGCCTATTGCCTGCAGAGTTGTCATGGATGATTTGGTGGATTTCTTCACTAGTCTCCTCCTTGCACAGTCATTCAGTTTTTCAGAACTGCCTCCTCCAAATAGATTTACCATACTGTTAGTATTTCTTAAAGATTGATGGGAGTGAAGTCCAAGACATATTCAGTAACTTGGAAATGTTCATGTATTCATCCCCTGACTTGTCAAAAGAAAACTGACTGTAAGAGTGATGATTTAGTTGTGTTATACTTAAGGGTGTGCATACTTATGCATGCCATTGTTTGGACTTTTATTTTATTTATGTCATGTTGTAGAGATTAGTTTTCACTGTGAATTTAAAGGGCATTATTTTAGCAATTTTAATATAAAGAAGCCTGATTTTTTTTAATTTTTAAAAAAAAAAATTTATTTGACGTCATAACAAAATTCAGACATGTAACAACAGCTCAAGGGTTCACAAACGTTCTAGCAACATTGTACTTTTTGGTGCATCAATCAGAGTGCACAAATAAAGGATGGTGGTGAGTCTATTTGTATGTGCAACAGCTGAGATGCACCAAAATCAGTCAAAAACAAGGCCGACAGATGAGCGCACTCCAGCAGTGTGTCCTACTGACACAGAAAAAAATTAATCTGAGATATCAGAAGAGGTGGTCTGCTTGGAGCTGTGCAGCCATGTGAGGGGCTCCAACTCGGAAAGACTTCCTGACTTTTGTCGAATGGAGAATTGGGCACGGCTGCTCCAAGCGCAGTCACGTGACAGCTGCTTGGGGGGGGTTATCAGCTGAGGTGTGCTGTTACTCAAAACTTTACAGTACATTGTTAAAAGTTAAATAAATAATTTGAGTAGACATGTTAAAGACAATAAAATAATGTACAAAGTACAACCCCAACGCCCGCAATTTTTCACTGCAGACATCATGTTTGTCCAATTAAGTAGACATCACCTAACGCTAAGGTAAAGGAAAACAGATTTTAAGACCTTTTTAAAGCAGCCTGTGAGGTGGGGAAACTTTCTTTGGATTTGATGCGAGAGATGACATGAGCACCGGCTCTTGCAGATTATGCTTTGGAAGTGTTGGGGAAATACAAGTGCATTGAAAAACTGGGAGCTCAGACTTAAGACGGAGCCACTGGTGGCATCAGATCTTATATTAATAGGGTGCAGGCAGAGATTAAAGAAAAGTTGCCCGACACAATGCTATACATTGTTATGCACAAAAATTGAATCTGGTGCTCTCATATTCATTAAAATATAAACTTAAAAATTGCAACTTTTTTTAAAATTACGTTGACCTATTGCAGCCACCTACTGGATGATGTTTACAAAGAGCAGGACCCACAAGATAGAACTTAAATTCTAGACTCGTGCAGACAATCAACATGTACCAATCTGACCTGCCTGCTGTGTTTTTCAAGTTATAAATGAAAATACTGCTGGTTAGGAGAACGACACCCTGATGATGGTCACCAGATGTGATCTCTGGATATCAAAGGCATCATTGAAACTGATGCATGAATAAAGTAATGGACATTGGTTTCTGCTGTGCACAAATTCTGTGACACAATTAGGGTTGTGGAACAACTTTATAAGTAAAAGTAAAGCTATGCAATATACGTTTTAATTTGTACTGAATGCTGAGATAAAATCTGAACATTTCACCTAACCAATAGTCTTTGTGCAGCCTATCAACTGAATGGTGAAGCGACCTTTCAGGTTCATTTGTGTGAAAGTCTGCATCTCTAGCGACTGGCTTCATCACATGTCACTATGTCAACCATTTAGAATTTACAGCCATTTTTATACCTATTCCCTCCACTTTCAGACAGCAAGTAATTGGACCAACGAAGTAAGGGTTGTTAAAGGCGAAAAGTTTAACCCAAAACTCAAAAAAAAAAAAAAAAATCCTGGAGTTACCCTTTAATACAAAATCATTTTTTACAGCTAGTTTTCTTTGGAAAAGTCAGGAGATGAACACATGAACAATTCCAAGTCACTGAATGTCTTGGACTTAAGTATCACCTACAGTTTGCCCAAAGGTACATGGGGGACAAGTGTAGATTTGATCAGTTTGCTTGTATTAAAGCATTTCCAGTTTGTCAATTTACTTTTAAGCTCTGAAAAACAGTGTCAAAAAACTGATACTTTTGTTAAACCCCTTAAATTGAAGCTTTAAGTCTGCACTACAGGCACATCTTGAGCATTTCAATCCAACTCCACTGTGAAGGTGTACAGAGGCAAAATTACAAGTATATGCAAGTCCAAATAATTATGGACCTACTCATGTTTTGTGAATAGTAATTTATACGAAGTGCCTGTTCTTACAGCCACACATCCACAGAATACACATCCTGATGGTGGCAGAGCCAATCAAAAAAGATTTACAGATTATGAAGCATTTTCTGCATTTATTTAAAAAAAAAAAAAAAACAGAAATGGAAATCCACTGAATCAATCACTTGACTCTAAACCCAATTTGGCACAAACTGCAATTAGTGTGACAACAGGTTCCATCTCCCATATATGAACTTGATGAGGTGAAACTTTGTTTGTTTGTTTCTTCTTTACCGTTCAGGAACCTCCACACCGGGAACTTGGCTCCGCCGCTCGGGGTCTCCACCGCCTCAGAGTCCAGGTTCAGCTCCTCCAGGACCGCCGACCCTTCTTCTGTATCCTGGTGCGTCACGTCCTCTCCGGCGTGGAGCCGCGCAGGACTCAATGACCCGATCCAAATCCAGAGCATCACCAGGAACTTCAACCGGTCCGGAGCCACCGACATGGTCCTGCTTGTGTGGCCGCCACCTGACAGTCCAAATCAACACTGACATCACTGGACAACACGTGCACTAGTGGAAGCGGAGGCGCACGTGGGTGGAGGCGGTGATTTTTTTTTTTTTCCTTCATCTGATTTCTCAAAACAAGTGAGCAAATCACAGCTCATGGTCCTAGTTCCTGTCGAGCAAAAACAATTAATTAGTTGATGTAATTAAAATGTAAAACTGAAAAACTTCTCCCATATGCATCCGTTCAGGACGCGCGTAATGCGCGCGTTAAGGCTGTGCGTAAATGTGATTTTGACACGCGCCACTCAGAGCGGCTGGCTATTAATATTTGTGAAACTATGAGACTTTTGAAATTATGAATCGGAAGTGCATGTGGAAAAACATATAAAAACATGTTTTGCAGAGTTTTTTGTCAGACTGTTCCTAAAAAAAATACACATTTTGATTGACAGCTCCATCAGCATGACGCCACATGAACAACTTTGAATTGTTAACAGAATAATTACTGCGCGGCTCCAGAAAAGCTTTTGGGAGCTGCTCTCTGTTTGGACTTTGGACTGATAAAATTTTGTGTGAGTTCTACAGGGAATGAAAAACGTTTGGTAGCGCGCGCTCCTCCATGCGCAGAATAACGAAGTTTGAACTGGGATATGACGATAGAAGTAAAATACTGAAACTGTAAAAACGGATGCGCGTATTTTCAACCTGTAAAAAAATACTTTGGATCACACTTAACTTAGCCATGAATATTACAGCTGTTTATCAAATAATATATCCATGTATTTAACTCGATTGGAAATACTGGGTAGTTGGGTCGATGACGTTTCATGCGCGCATGAACTGCTCCAGATTCAAGGATGTTTTTGTACATTATCATTATGATGTCATAAGTAGCGTAAAATGTGGTCTCACCAGTGTCATCTTAAAGTAGCATCAGCCACCTGCTGCAGAAGCTGTGCACCTGAGAAGTGAGTGCTGCACTCAGTGTGGTTGTGATGTGACTGTTAATCCTTTGACCTGTGGGAATTATTGAGAGCGGGCCAGATATGTCATGACGATTGTAGGGTTTATGGCAAAAACACCAAATTTTGCACCAACATTGTTTGATATATAATTTTAAAAAATTTAGATCTCATGCCAAGCTCTTTTTTTTTTCATTTTTAATTAATGTAATTGTGGTTAGAATGGATTCAGCATGTAAGAAAACAGAAAACAACACTTCATTTGTGTCTGTATGACATACGGACTCCATCGTCACGCCCTCTTGATGGCTTCCATGTCTGGAAAACGGGTCCCGTTCATGACCCCCTTGAGCTTGGGGAAAAAAATCACATGGAGCCAGGTCGGGTGAGTAGGGAAGTTGCTCCAGCACAGCGATGTTCCTCTCAGCCAGGAACTGCCGGATGCTCAGGGCGTTGTGAGCCGGCGCATTGTCGTGGTGAAGCAGCCACGAGTTGTCCTGCTACAACTCTCACCTCTTCTCACGCACTGAATGAAGCAAACACCGCACAATCTCTTTGCAGACATGCTGGTTGATCGTTTGCCCCTGTGGCAAGAACCCGATGTGCCCCTCACATCGAAGAATGCCATCAACATGAATTTGACTTTGGACTTCGACTGTCTTGCTTTCTTTGGCCTCAGCGACCCAAGACTCTGCCATTGAAGGCGAATACAATAATCTTGAGTAGTTCCTGTAGTTTATAAATAACCCATGTCATTGAAAAGCTACACTTATGCCTTATAATGATATTTTTCAGGGCATTTTTATTGTAACAGGCCCAAAATGAAAGTTTCTTAGTCCAACATTATACGGGACCAATATATTAATGATAAAATGGTTATCATATGGCTGTTAATAATAAAATGGTTATCACAGCCTGATGAGGATGTCAAGGGCATCCTCATCAGGCTGTGCTATCAGTGATATAGATAGCTTCAGGAAGAAACAAGGGTCGATATAAAACAGCCATATGATAACATATAATATACACACGCACACACACACACACACACACACAACACATAGCCCAAAGTGCTTCACAACAAGAAAACTGTATAAAACATTCATAAAAAACAAGAAGTCATGTAAAATAAGTTAAATAAATAAAATTGACAATAAAAAATGATATAAAATCATAGTACAGTCAATAAAAACCGCAACACTTAAAATGTCACAATAGTATAACAGATAAAACAGCTTAAAATGCTCACAAATAAAATATTGCATAAGAAAATAAAGCATATCAAATAATGCAGTGCATTAAACGTGCATCAGAGAGCAAGTGCAAAGCTATAAAAAAGCTCATGTTTAAAGATAAGTTTTCAACTTTCTTTTGAAAATATCTGGTGTGCTGGCTTCCCTTACAGTTGCGGTCAGATGTTTACATACACTCATCATTGGCATGAATGTCAGGGTAATTTCAGACTTTTAATGATTTCTTTGAACTGTTCTTTTGACAGGTTGGAATGATTGTCCAGCATACATCATTAATGACTTTAAAAAACAAGAATTGGGTGCACAAGTTTGAATTTATTAGGAATCTTCTCTAATCCACACAGGGTCAAAATTATACATACAGGCTCACCCATATACATACATTCACTTAAATCTTTTAATAAGTGGCGCTGAATCTTCTACAATTTTAAAGTGACAAGACCAAGGCCTATTAACTCCTCGTTAGTGATCATGATTGACGACAACTGATAGTTTCTCTTTGCCAGCATAAAAAGGATGTGTTTGACAGCACTCATTGGACTGACCAATAGGAAAGTCCAAGGAACTCAGTGAAGATCTAAGGAGAATTGTAGATCTACACAAGTTGGGAAGGTCTCTTGGAGGCATTTCTAAATAAATGCAGATTCCAAGATCATCAGTTCAAACAATTGTTCATAAGTACAAGTTAGCCGGATGTGTCACCACATTGCCACGGTCTGGAAGAAGACCCAAACTATTACCCTCAGATGAGAGGAAATTGGTTAGGATGTTCAGGAACAACCCAGGAACCACCAAGGCTCAGGCCGACCATGAACTGGAAACTGCTGGAACACCAGAGTCACTGTCCACAGTGAAGCAAGTTTTACATCATCATGGACTGAGAGGGTGCAGACAAAGAAAGAAACCCATGCTCCAAAATCGACACCTTGAAGCTCGACTGAAATTTGCAGCTGCCCACAAATGCCTTCTGGAGAAATGTTTTATGGTCAGACGAGACAAAGATTGAGCTATTTGACGACAATGACAAGAGGTCTGTTTGGAGGAGTAAA
>OMMV01205569.1:0-11072 GCA_900302635.1 Chatrabus melanurus
CCTCCAAGTGCTCCGTCTTCCTCCGACTTCCAAAGACATGCAGGTTCAGTGAATTGGTGACTCTAAATTGACCGTAGGTGTGAATGTGAGTGTGAATGTGTTTGTCTGTCTATATGTGGCCCTGTAATACACTGGCGGCCTTTCCAGGGTGTACCCCGCCTCTTGCCCAATGACTGCTGGGATAGGCTCCAGCCCCCCCGTGATCCTTAATTGGAGTAAGCGGGTATCGAAAATGAATGAATGAAACATTTATGTACCAGTGATTTTATTTTGTCTAGTTTGATCGCATGATAAAATGATAAGCACCAAAAGAGGCACAACTAATGTTTAGATGTCTTAATTAAAGGTATGTTGATGATAATTGTTTTCTGACAGAGTAATTAGTAATTTGCCTTATTATTGTTGTTTTTGCTTTGAGTTGTGTTTAAATTATTATCCAGAAAAGTTCCAGGCTCCATAACTCATTACGTTTTTCATAAGCGAGCTCAAAATGTTAGTCCTACAATTTTGGTCAGCTCCGTTACATTTGGGCTTTGCTGCCCTCTATTGTAGCCAGCTGAGTTACTGAGTGAACCAATCAGATGTCTTGTTACATCTGGTGGAGAGAAACATGGTGGGCAGCTTTAATGTCAAAACGTTTTAACTTTCTGAAGAAAAACAACCAAAAATCATGAAGTAGCTTCATTTTCCATCACCTCTGTTACTCCCTCTGACAAATTATTTATGAGAGAATTTCATAAGTATAATATGGATTAGATATGGCTTGTAGATCACTCATAAATGCAACATAACCTTCAATCAATTACCAATGAATTACCATGTGGCAGTTCGGAAGGCTGAACACCTGAATTTGTCACCTCCGTTACAGTCAACTCCATTACATGTTGGTGTTTTGGACTGTTATAAAAATTTTAAAATGTTGAAAAGTGTACTCCTTTTGTTGGTTTTGAAATCCCTTGTTATGCAGTTTGATTATGCAACAGGAGTTAAAACGTTCTGAAGAAGTTATTTTTATCATTTGTGGAACCTGTAATTTGCCCCCTAGTTAAAGAAACACCCATACAGTCCAGTGTTCACAGTGGCAGATAGGTGAAAGAACAACCACGAGGAGAAGAGCAGAATCCCAGTAAAATAGACCACAGAGTGAATCATAATAGATTATATTTACACTGTGGTAGTGTTTTGTGCTTTGCTGCCCCTGGTGGCCAGGGTCACCACTGCAGTTCCGGTAGAGATCCGCATTGGGATTTAGCACAAGTTTTCCATCAGATGTCCTTCCTGACATAACTTCCGTTCTACATGGAGGAACTCGCACAGCTCCTCCCGTTCTTAAGTGGTGCCCCAGCCAAGTACCAATCATTATCTCCTCTGCTTCAATTCTTTTTCTTTTTTTCTTTTCAACAAAGACAGAAAAGGACAGAGCAAAGACAGAAGACAGACCATGCTTGATAGAGGAGGTGGTCAGGCTGGGAGCAGTAAATCACATTATCATATGTGAAGGTGTGAGTTACATGAATGTACGTGTGTACATGTGTGAATCTACATGCAGAGTGTATAATTCAAAACAGGTGTGTAACAACGTGAAAGACTGCAGAGCGCTGCACCAGAGCCACATAGTTCCCAAACCCGAATGCAGCCCCCCGCCAGAGAGCCCAATGCCCTGTGAGAGAAGGCATCCACAGGCACAGGACCAGTACCCTGCACCGCCTGAAGGCGAGAAGTAGCTACGGCTACTGCAGACCAGCCCACCAATAAAAGAGTGCACCTAAACTCCGCACACATGGGAGTGAATCAGCCCCATGAGCATGAGACGCAGGACACCGACCACAGTCCCAGCACCAGAGACCAACACCCTATGGAGCGAGCGAGCCAATACCCCACCCAGGACCGCCCACCGGAGCAAAAAATTGTACATTTCCAAAACTCACCTATAACCCTGTGCCTGTTATGACTTCATTGTGATGTAGACGATTTCCTTCCAGAAGCAACTTTCTTATATTTGGGGTTTATACCCTAAATTGCCGCAGGTTTTTTGTTGCATGTGTGAGAGGGCTGTTAGTGCAGCATTACAACCTCGATTGTAAAAATGATTACAAAAGGTGGTGTGAATGCTGTTGCAATTATTGAATACAGTGCGGTCTTTAATTTGATGGTGATGACTTCCAAAATCACATGAGCACTGTAGGAATTACAGCAATTTTTGTGTGTGGGCCCCATTTTCAAGGGGTCAAAAGTGTTTGGACAATTGATTGTTGAACTCTTTCAAGGCCAGATGTGTATTATTTCCTCATTATTTCATTGACAAGTCAGCAGATAAAAGGTCGAGAGTTGATTTCAAGTGTTACATGTCCCTGAGAAGAAGAAGAAATAAGTTCTATATCAACCCTGGTGCCAGTGCTTATCCCCAGAGTCCATAGTGTATAGAGGATGAAAGTCTATCACGCCCCCTGGACGGGACACCAGTCTGATGCAGATTCCTGTCAGATAGAAAAGTGACCCCTGTTATAGAATAGAAAAAGTGACCCACGCCCATTAAGTCATAAAAATGTGTAAAATTTTTATTTAAAAATATACAAATGAAAAAACATGAATGAAAATAATTTTTTTACAAACATCTTAATTGAACATTTCATATGAATGAATAGATCATATATATATATATTAAAATTGTATACTTCTTTTTTGTGCACGTGATTTGCTCTACTATTGGCTTCTTTGCACATTTGATGTGAAGAAAAAGATCAAATAATATATATAAACTATAGCTTATGATATATAAAAAGTGTTATTTCTATTAAATAACTATAGTTGAACATTCTTATTAACAAAAGGTAAAAATTCATATATAATTCATAAAACTCATATAACCATGACCATCCTCAAAAACTGGGTTAGTGTGCACGTTTAGGCCAGTGAGAGAAGCCACCAAAACACTTGTGACAACTCTGAAGGTGTTACAAGCTTTAGTGGCTATGATTGGAGAAACTCTGAAACAAAATCTTTGACCTGTTGCATCACCAGTCACAGCTTCATGATCGAGTGACACAGAGACTTCAAAAGACGACATAAAGTCTCGGCTCAGGTGACTAACTGGCTGCAAACCTGAACCAACTGAATCCTGAGTGTTTGCGTGTTTAATCGGACTGCTGACAACCCTGAAGCTCAGGGCTGTCAGCAGTCAGAGTCCGAATGTGGTTCCATGATTGTGGTGTGTTTTGTGCTCTCAGGTACGACATTAAGGGCTGTGAGGTGAGTCGATGGACAGAACCTGCACCAGAGGGCAGCCAGGTTATTGTGGTTCTCAAAGACCTGAACTTTGAAGGCCAGTTCATCACTGTGGGTAAGGAAACAGTGTGCAACGGCATTATTGCGCCCTCTTCAGTTCAGTCAGTGTATTGTTTTAATAACACTCCCACTGTGAATCAAATGTGACACAATGATTTTCTGTTTGTATTCATGTGGCCTAGCGGTTAGTGCGACCGCTTTCAGTGTGGAAGGTTCCCGGTTTGAACCCCTGCCCATTCTCCATGTAATGTGGAGTTGCGTCAGGAAGGGCATCTGGCGTAAAACTTATGCCAAATCCATATGGGATCTGCTGTGGCGACCCTGAGTTGAAATTGGGAGAAGCCCAAAGTAGATTATTATTCATGGAAATAATATAAACATCAAAACTGTTAAGGGCACTCAGGGAGTGCGATACTCGAGCTTTGCGTGTTTGACACACAGTATTGCAAATTAATTCTTTGTGATTCAGTCACATCAAAAAATATGGTGCTGTGTGGCCTTAAAATTTGATTATTATAATAACTATGTCCAAAATTGAACCACTTTATCCTCGACTAACACACAGCCCTTCTAAACTGTTTGCATTAACCGTTATGACCTTGAGTTTGACCTTTCAAGCTCACACTATGTAAGTTTTCATGTGACCAGTATAAAACTGATATTCATATAATGGTTTAATAATAACAATGGGGGTATGTTCTAATTGTTCGATTCTAAATATCCTCTAATATAGAGGCATTGGGCCTATAATTTGAACTTGGTCTGTGACCTTGATTTTTAACTGATTTTCCACAAAATCAAAACACTTTATTCTTTGCTGACCCTCAATCATGCTATCAAGTTTGAATGATATTGGATCAAAAGTTTTCAAGTTATTTAGTTCACACAGAACCACCCGTGCTGCTATTCACGGGTACAATATTGTAACGACTGATATGAAGCGGTGCAATAACAGAGAATTTGCCATTGGATTCCATGCAGTCTGATGTGTATTTATTTTTTTACTTTGTGTAAATGCCGTGTTGGCAGACCGGCAGCGTTCCTGGCTCCTGCGGCAGATGGACATTGACACTCACTTCCTCCGGAGGCTCAACGTGTTGGATTACAGCCTGCTGCTGGCGCACCAGCCCTTACACCAGGATGAACGCCAGCAGTATCTGTCCTTCGCCGCGCTCATCATGAGAGCCAAAATGTCAGTCTTTTATGTTATGTACTAATTTTTCTGGCATGTGGGCACCGTTTAGGGTCCGACAATTTATACGAACCCAACATGTCTTATAAAGAACACACATGACTGAGTGAATATGTTAAAATGTGTCATGATGAGACTTTAGACAGCAATCAAATTAGAAAATTCTATGTCCTGATCCATAAAACTATGGCCGTCAGGCGATTAACAAATTTAATCTAATTAATTACAAGGTTTGTGATTAATTAATCTAAGTTAATGGCATAATTCTCCATGTAATGTGGAGTTGCGTCAGGAAGGGCATCCGGCGTAAAACTTGATCCATGTGGGATCTGCTGTGGTGACCCCGAGTTGAAATTGGGAGAAGCCGAAAGTATTATAATGGCATATGTTTTAAAAAAACCTTCTAATCATGAGGCACAAAGAGCAGAAAACTGCAAGACACTCAGAAACGCAAAACCAGTGAGCAAAAAACAATTGCATAAATATTTTACTGCATAATTATTGCATAAAAATATGCTGTGTAGCCTAGGAACGTTGTAAAAATGCCACTTTATGAATGCTGTGAGCATGACTCATGGCTGTTTTTGAGAGATCAACATGATTTTTTATGATGGGTAAGTGATCACCCAAGGGTGTTCCCATTAAATTTTGGTAAGAATCTACACACTGATGATGTCATACAAAAAAATTATCAAAAATTCAAAAAATCCCTATCTCTTATAATGGGCGAAAATTTTAAAAATCATATCTCTGTCAGAACTCATTGGATTTGAATGAAATTTGGCGTGTATATGCAGGATCAGACCCTCAACTATCAGAGGGTTTCATCTTCATGCAGCAGATATGAATCGTTCAAATGGTGATGCAAGCATAACATTTGGCATCAATACTCTCTATAGGTCACTCTTCAAATCTACCTGACTGGCCATTTGAAAATCCAAGATGGCGGCCATATTTTCCAAGATAGCCGCATTTGACAGCATTTGTGGTTTATGTATCACTATAAGGGAGAATAGGCTATATATAAATAAATTAATTAAATATTAATGAATTAGAAATTAAAGGAAGAAAAGCTCATTTATCATAGCAAAATGATTTTAATGTCTAGTGGTTTGTTTTCACAGTTGTATAAATCCTATCTGCCAATCACCGTTATCCTTCATGTTCACTAATTGATTTTGCAGGTGACAAATGTTAAAACCTTGGCGGAGGTCTGCGCTCTCTGAGTGCTCTTGTTTTTTTTTATAACCTCAATTACGGTGGTGTTGCTGTGTGATGTAATAATTTTTAGTTTGCATATCAGGTTTTTTTTCCTATGATTTTGGAATACAATGGTAATCCTTGACCACTGAGTAGGCTGCTTTTTAATCTGAGGTAAAATCAGCATTTGGGAGTTTTTTTTTTTAAACATATGTCACAGATATCTTAAAAGCTGTGTCAGGCCTAAATGATGCATAAAGGAGGACAATTTCTGTGAAAACACTCTTAGAATTGTGGGACTTTGGAGATGGTGAACATTAAACATCAAACACATGAAAAGGTAGATAAAAAGTGATTTTGTGCAATATGATCCCTTTCACAATTATCTCATTTGATCAAGACCATTTTCATGTTAAAATGTGCTCCTTGAATGTTAAACCCTGGATGAAAACATGAATCAAACATTTTTACACACTTTTACAAGTTTAAGAGGTCTGTGGCTGTTTAATTAACGATCATTTAGGCCTAGGGAGCTTTTCAGGGCAAAACTCTGCCAAAAGTTCAATACTATATACACACACACACACACACACACTTTAGATATATCTGAGACAGTTATTAAAACAAGTTACTTCTTATAGAAGTACAAGTAGAAGTAGTCATGTTTTACAACAACCTGAACAGCTGATCTGAGCGCTGCCAATCATTATTGCTTTCCAGAATAATGATATTTTGTGTTATTTTTCATTGGAGCTATGAAAAAATTATATTTCTGATGTTTATAAAACTACCATGTACAGAATAATGACCCGATCAAACGCCATCAATAAATGAGATTAATCAAGATTAAATTTTTTTGATGTTATAGGCTCTATGATTACGGTAATTCATCTAAATTAACACATTATTTTGACAGCCATACAATTTTTACAATATGATGATGACATAGGTTGTGTCAAACAATGTCTAAACTTTTAATTTAATTTGAAATCAACATACGATAAATGATCACTGAGCAACAAATATCAACATGTAACACCACAATACAAATTTAAATCAAACCATTGGAATATAAAATTAAGTCAGTCATGTATTTTGGCTGCTTTTTTTTTTTTTGCTCTGGGTTGCCACACAGCAGAGCCAATTCCATTTCTAATCTGGTCATTTCCATGTTGCGTTTGTATGCAGACACAGATGCAGACACATCAGTTCCATTATTTTAAAAAGGTATCAATTAAGATCAGTTAAATGGCCCTTCAGGGCCACTGTAGAGCTGAAAATGGTTTTAGTTTTGTTTTAGGACGCAACACTTCAGTGTCTGTGGGGCATTCAGCAAACATTTTAGAAATTTGGGCTAGTGTGTTTTTTGTTTTACCTGTGACTTTCTTATCTTAGATCTGTGAATCCAGGATCCAGCCCTGTCCACGCAGACACAGCTGCTGTCCCTGGGACAGTCCCAGAAGGTGACACCGCCTCATTTTTGTCAGAAACAGACGACAGCTGTTTGAAGCAGCCAGGAGATGTCGCTCTTCAGCCCTGCACACAGCACGCTGAGACGGGCGGGGACTCAGCCGAGATTCCAGACTTCACGTCTCAAAACCGACGTTTGTTGCCCAACTTAAAGAATCCACTGCACATCATTGATGGGCCCGAGCAGCGCTACTTCATCGGCATCATTGATATTTTCACAGTGTACAGCTTCAAGAAGAGGCTAGAGTATTTGTGGAAGAGGCTGAGACATCCAGGCCGGACCTTTTCCACCGTTAGTCCACAGACATACTGTGTGAGGCTATGTCAGTGGGTGCAGAACCACAGCAAGTAGACCTTCTATGAAAGTGGTCATCAGCAACACTCAGCAAGCATGTCTAAACTACCAAAAGATCAACTAAAACACATCAACATACAGCACTTTCCACATCTTTTTACTATGCAAGGATTCACTGAATACTGACAGTGCTTCTTTGCAGTCTGTTGATTTTGGCAAAGTGTTTGATTGAGTTGATGGCGGTGCTTTGTCGGACTGAGAATTTGTGAGATCCCAATAAGTTGCTGCACATCATAGTCGGCCTCTACACAGGTTCCATGAGTGGCGTGTGGAGTGGAGGCAGAGTCTCTGACTTCTTGCCAGTGAGTTGTGTTCATCAGGGATGTGTTCTGGCTCCAACTCTGTTCAATACATGCATGGACTGGGCGTTGCATAAGGTTGTGGAGTCCAGTGACTTGGGGTGCCTCTGTCTGTGAGGAAAGGTTTACTGGCCTTGACCTTGCAGACAATCCTGTAGTCTTTGTGGAATCAGTGGATACCCGGATTGCAGCACTTGAGAAGCTGAGTGAGGAGTCGGAGTGTATGGGTTTGCAATCGTCCTGGATCAAGACTAAGCTTCAGGCTTTCAGTGATTTCCTGGACTCACCCATCAGAAGTGGCTGATGGAGAGCAAAATATCTCTGGACACAATTTCATAGACCTAAAAGCAATCAGAGCAACCGAACATATGATGTACACTGAGCAATGCAAAAATGTCCACAGACTAGAGTGTGCATAAAGTGAAAAAAGAACCAGTCTGGAGTTTGCAGACATGATATGCTTCTACATGTTTGTGCAGCTGCAGCTTATCCTGTGGTGTGGCCATGTGTGTTTGTGCTTTAGAATGTAACTGCTGTAAAACAATCACTAAATATTTCTAATTTCTCTGATTCAAAGCTTTGTTTCAGCTGAAGACTCACTCTCTCCATTGACACTGTAGCTCTCTCCACCACCGTTGTTACGTTTAACGTAAAGTGGAGTGGATTTATATTCTAGAAACCAAACCAATCTGATGACTCATATATAATTTACCCTGGCAGATAATGTATGTAACGTATACGGTATATCGGCAACATGTACTACAACTGCTTGCAAGTTAGCTTCCATAACTACAGCTAGGCTTTGCTGGGCAACATAGCTAGTTATAAGTAGCTTCATATGGCGACTAGTTCAACATAATATACGGACCTTTGGTATGACATTATTTAGTAGCCAACACTTACCTTTTGGATGTAAGGTGAACTTCATCCACAGCAATCCCCATTAGGTTTTCTTGGAAAATGGAGGCAAACATGTCTCTCCTATTGCTATTAGGCAGCCAGGACTCTGGGCTACCAAATAAAAGCTGGCAAGTCTGATGCATATTTCTGCCTCATTGTGGACCTCAGTCTGCATGGCAGTGATTCCATTTGGTCACTTCCCTGACCTGTTCCTCCCTCAGAGCGCCCAATCAGGAACAATCACTGGGTTTTCACTGTGTAGCAGGGTCAAGTCAAGTCAAGTCAAGTCTGGGAGCATGCGCTAATGCTGCGCTTTGCCATATCCACGACACCACGGAACCACCCTGGGTCCTGGATGGCAACCACCCAGGCAGACGACTGATCCGTCCCCTAATCTCTAAAATAACCATTTATATGCCC
Source organism: Chatrabus melanurus (assembly GCA_900302635.1). Classification (NCBI taxonomy): domain Eukaryota; kingdom Metazoa; phylum Chordata; class Actinopteri; order Batrachoidiformes; family Batrachoididae; genus Chatrabus; species Chatrabus melanurus. The sequence goes on from OMMV01205569.1 coordinate 9,122, forward strand.
CAGCTGCTAGGGTCCTCAACACTCAGGCACCTATGCGCTGGATCATGCACACAGAAACGCATCACATGGTCAAAATGTTGAAGCTAACGCTCCCTCACAATGCAGGTGATACTCCTCATCTTAGTCTCCCTAAGTAACCGCTCGTTTGACACAAAGTCATTCCAGCGGCACTCAAGGATCCTCTGAAGAGACCAAGTACCAAAGACATCCAGTCATTGCCTTAGCTCACTCGTTAGCGTCCAAGTCTCACAACCATACAGTAAGACAGGTAGCACCAGGACCCTAAAGACTTGGATTTTCATTCCCCAGCAAAGATATCGGCATTGCCAAACACCTCTGTCCAGTGACCTCATGACTCCATAAGCTCTTACTTGGGGTCTCTTGATCTCAAAGGCCAAGGACCCAGAGACATGAACGTCACTGCTGAGATAAGTGACAGCAGAGTCATTCCATGTCAAATCATCGAAGAATCTGCCGACATCTCTCAGAATTTTGTAAATCTTTGTGGGATGATTGAAATTCATGAGTAACACCCAGAATTCTTATATTTTTGCTCATCTCTTCTTAATTAGTGAGATACACTTTAACAAAGTTTTAACTAATTAGCGAACCTTTGCAACTTTAAATGCCCATAACTCAGAAGATATAGCAGCTAGAGAGGGAGTCTTAGTGTCATTTTAAAGCTCTTTCCATGCTCTATACGTCGATCTCCAACAACTTTTTTCATGGCATGAACCAGAAGAAAGTTATAATAAATTGTAGTCCTCAAATGTACCCCACCCCAAAAATGTATTCTTCAAATTCCTGTCAAAGTTAGCTTAAAGTCTCAACAACATTCCCTGTAAATTCTGTGATGGACACTCTCACAACCTCTGAGTTACGGGCTAATATATGTATCATGTTCACTCAAAAATCGCCATTAGTAACATATCTTAACTACTTTTGCTAGCACTTGCTCATTGGCTACTTTCATTTTCAACTTGGTGTCAATAGAAATTGACCTCTAGACGTTATAATGCTTTCCACTTCCACTTTCTATTTGAAATCCCTCTTGCGGAGTTCCCATGGCCTTTCCACAGTACAGGATACTGCTCTATGTGCCTCTGATCAGCCGGGGTTATGTTCAGACTACAACACGCCCATGCCTAATAAACAAGATAAATCCAACCCCTTTATGCCCAGCACCCAGCTTCACATTGATATTTCCCACCACTTGAACAGTAATGTGCTCTTGGACACACCCAATTGGATTTCCACCCTCTGCACAACTGATTTTTGCGTCTGCCAAGATAGGGTTCAAAATGCTCCAACAGTTAGCTCAGTTGAATTTTCTTTTCATTCCTTATTGTTTGTGCTTGAAAGACAGATTGAAACGTCTTTAAAATATTCAATGTGACTTTTTTCAAATTCTAATGACTGCATTTGTGAAAATGTACAAAATAACTACAACCAAATTTATTTTACATTACACTACATTACATTACACTTAGCAGACGCTTTTATCCAAAGCGACTTACAGAAGAGGACATAAACAAGCTTACAGAAATGCAGGAAAACAGAGTAAGCGAGGTGTAGCGTGTTAGTATAACCAGGTTACAGGACAGTGTGGGTGAGTGGAGGTTAGATAGTTATGCAGGGAAGTACTCTCGGAAAAGGAGAGTCTTCACGAGCTTCTTAAAGGCGGAGAGGGATGTTTCCACTCTCGCAGCAACTGGTAGCTTGTTCCACCATTGCGGGACCACAACGGAGAAAAGTTTGGACCGAGAGCGCCTTGTGTGAGGGGAGGGCAAGGCCAGACGGTTTGTTTGGGAGGATCGCAACGCCCTGGATGGGACATAAGCCTTTATTATAGCCGTCAGGTAAGAAGCAGCCGACCCTGATGTCACTTTGTAGGCTAGAGTCAGAGCCTTGTGCTTAATTCGAGCGGCCACCGGGATCCAGTGCAGGCTAG
>OMMV01205583.1:0-13958 GCA_900302635.1 Chatrabus melanurus
TGGCGCTATATATATATATAAATAAATAAAATAATTTTATTTATATATATATAAATAAAATAATTTTATTGAGAGATGATGGTACCCTCTTTATCTGTAATAAAAGATGTACTTCTCCATTTTTGGGGGGAAAAACATCTTTCATCAGGGTTTTTTTTGTTTTTTTAAAATGTAAAATTTCATTCCATAGTTTGAGGTCAGGGGCGTTCTTGTTTTAACATGTTTTCGTGATTAAATGCAACAGGTATTAAATTTTGTCAGAGTACTGCATTTTCTGAAACTGACAAGCAACAGTGACTTTGAGTGTTTTTTATAGAAATATTTCTTAAAATAAGTCTTATGCAGTATATTTACATTTGTACTTCTCACCATTTGGTATGTTCTGTAGCCTTTCTGCTACCCTGCACATTTATAGGTCATTGAAAAGGGAAAGTCAGTGTCACGGCCCTGAGATTTTATATTTGTTTTGACTCCTTAGGCTATATCGGAACAAGAACAAGAGTCACATCTCCAGTCAGAGGAAGTCTCTCCAAAAGTTTGCAGCACACCTGTTTCCCCAACAAGCCTTTCACCCACAGATGGATCCACAGAAACCTCTGCTGTCAAGCCTAGACGAAGTACTGGCCGGCCAAGACCTCGACCTCTCTCCGACTACGGGCAACTTGCTTCTAGGAAGCACTTCATTCCCGAGGAAGAAGCAGAACTTCGTATTGAGGAAAGAACAACAGATGCAACATTGCTTAAAAATCACAGGTGTACAGACAGATGTGGCAATGGAGAGAGCCTTGAGAACTGCAGCACAGACAATGACGTTCAGATCAGGAGGCTGCGGCCTGTTTCAGTGATCGGAGTGGTGGATATGTACGCTACTGATGCTGAGGAGAAGGCTGACTCTCTTCCTTCTGTAAGCTTCCATACTTTAATTCTAATACAACCATATGGATTAATAAAGTTTCCATCTCTTAAACAGGAAATGTAGCTTTATTACATCAGCTGTATTCTAATCTAGTTGACCACTAAGGAGTCCAAATTATTTTATGGTTTACTGTAGGACTTCAATAAGAAATTCAAACCTGTTGTTCTGATGTTTCATGAGAACATGCATATACTGTATATTTACAATTATAAACTCTTGGTAATAATTATAGAATAATTTCTTTGGAGTTTACGGTGTTTTTCTAATAATTTTCAGCTGCCCAAAATGATCAGATTTTACATTTTGTTTTGGACATCATTTGATGTCAAGGGAAAAGGGTAAGAACGGGTTTTCTAAATGCTCAGACAAAACAACTCAACATTCCGTGCGTGCGTGCGTGCGTGTGTGTGTGTAAACCCAATCAAAAATATTGTCAAAATGTTGCTTTTTATATTTTTAGAACCACTTATATTGTTTAGCACATTTTACATTTTTTTCATTAAGATTTTATGTTGTCATACGTGCAAAGTGCAGTATTTAGTCCCACATAATCACAATGATAAATTTTTGTAGCTTCTATTTTGACCAGAGTGGAGAAAATAGGAATTATTTAAAATAAAAATGAATTGACTGCAATACACCAGAATCCTTGAAGTTTAAAATAACCATTAAACTACTGAGTACTTGCAGTTTTATAATCCAACTGACTTTTTTTTTTCCCCAAATACCAATTTTGAAAAATTTAACAATTTTTTTTGTTCTGATACTGTATTTGGAAATAAAATCAATCAGCTGTGTTGCTGACCTAACAACGCTACCATATTGGGATTTAGGTAAACAGAATGGCTGCTCTCCTTTCAGAATATTGTTGGGGCTTTTTTTTTGTGGCTAATCATTTAAGGTAGGGATATGTGAGCTGATATGCTTGGTGCAAGAATGTGCCTTCTTGTTGACTGTTTTTTTTTGTTCATTTGTTTTCTGCAGCTGTGCCTTAAATGCAGGTCCATTTCCAATCACTTCAGCTGTTTTTGAACTCATTACTTAAAGTTCTCAATATATGTCAAGTGCATCCATACTGTACATTCGTGCAGTATTGATGGTGAACACTGGAGAAGTGAGTTGCATGAAATTCTTGTTCTCCTCTCTGCAGCCTGTGTCGCGGCCGCCCATCCCCTCCCACCGTGTGCCCCCCTACAGAGGAGTGTCTGCCAGGTTTCGTCCCTCTGCCCTCTCCCAGAGCACCCCCATCGGCCTGGACCGCGTCGGACGGCGCAAGCTCCACAGAGTACTCAGTGGTGAGAACTGGTGCATTATGTGGACGACAGAAAAAGGATAGACTAGAGTACAAAAAATCAAATCTGTGGGAAAACCTGAGAGCTGGAGTGTCCATAAATATGTTATAAATATGTCTTTTGTAGACCCAGGTAAGGGTAAGAAGTTTTTGTAGATTATTTAAGTCTTTGCTCACGTGTGTGTTGCAGATGGTGTATCTGAGTGCTTGGCAACACTTGATGACAGCGTGAGTGAGGAGGAAGAGGGGAGCTTTGAGCTAACGGATGTCACGCCCTACCTGGAGCCAGGGGTGGAGCTATGTGTGCTGAACCAGGTGAGACTGTAGTGGGGAACTTTTACTTGTTGCAGCACACACTAGCAGGCTCTCCCGTAGTGTGTATTGCATTTGCGATGCAATTATCTTTTTCTTTTTTGCATATCATGTGAGCAGCCACGTGAAAATGTTTTTGTGCATGTTTTCAAGATTTTTGGCCACAATGCAGCAGAACAGATAACCACTGCTGAGTCCAGGAAGTCTTGACGTAATCCAGCATGCCATCATGTTAGACATGGGCTTACCCAGCATGTAATTATGTCTTTATCTTTGTGTATGCTGTTCAGTGGATAAGCTCTGGCCACACGGTCTGCGCTGAAGCTCTCTGGGACCATGTGACCATGGAGGAGCAGGAACTGGCCTTCAAGGCTGGAGATGTTATCCGTGTCCTGGACGCCTCACATAAAGACTGGTGGTGGGGCAGGGGGGTGGACAGGGAAGCCTGGTTCCCTTCCAGTTTTGTCAGGGTAAGTGGACAGTCTGACCTGTGTGTTAAGTGTATATTTGCTCTGCGGCACCACAGAAAAGTCTCACCAACAGGCGTGGCTCTGAACAAACCTTATTTTGCCCTCTTCACAACGTGTGTGAAAAGTTTTAAACCTCTCAGATTTAACATGTTTCTGTGGTGACCAGTGCTGATTGGCAGCTGAGTCTTAATTAGGCAGACTGTGGTAGCCATGGTGAGGTTACTTGATTGGCAGATGAGTGTCTGCTGTGTAAATGCTTGTGGCTGCGTCAGCGCTGCACAACAGAATCTGGTCAAACTTGCATGTTGTTACCATAGTGATGTGTAGTAAGTTTGAGTCTATGTAGTTTAACTGGTTGTTGTCTTGTCAATTTTGTTTGTGAGTAGGAAATGATAACTTTGTTTCATGTCAAAAATCAGGCTGCATATTTGTGTTAAATCTTGAGAATGCATTTTGGAAAACAGCTCTCACTAGAAGTTAGTAGTTTTTGGCGTGTCTGTTTGAATATAGCTCAGGGCCTCCCATTGAGTTTGTGGTGGATGTGTTTCAGCTGCGTGTGAACCAGGAAGACTCCAGTGGGGGAAGCGTGGAGAGCGTAGCCGATCAGGAAGATCCACCTCCCAGGGACACGCACATCAGCCACCACAAGGAGCAGATGAGAACCAACGTGGTGCAGGAGATCATGAACACTGAACGCATTTACATCAAGCACCTCAGAGACATCTGTGAGGTAGAGCTCAGCTGAATTACAATTCTCAATTCAAAATTTGTGTTTACAGGTGTTCTTTCTTTCTTTCTTTCTTTAAATCAGTGGTTCTCAATCCTGGTCCTCAAGGACCCCTAATCTACACATTTTCCAACTCTCCTTGCTCTGCCACAAGCTGATTAGCTCATTCAGGTGTGCTCAGCCAATCATGTGCTAACAGACACCTGAATGAACCAATCAGGTCTTTGCAGAGCAGGGAGAGATGGGAAATGTGTAGGTTAGGGGTCCCTGAGGACCAGGATTGAGAACCACTGCCTTAAATGTTTCACCCATCTGTTAACTTTGGCAGTCTTAATATCAACACTAAAATATTTAAAGGAAGCTGGTCTGGAAATGAAAACTCAAAAGCACCTCCTGTTGGCCAACATTTGTAATGCTTTCATGATACCTTTCAGTATGAACATATTGGTTTTGTGTGTCTCAGGGTTACATTCGGCAGTGTCGTAAAAACCCTGAAATGTTCACTGAGCTGCAGTTGAAGACCATCTTCAGCAACATCGAAGATATCTACAGGTTTCAGAGGCAGTTCCTCCGAGAGCTGGAGAAGAAGTACAACAAAGACCAACCACATCTTAGTGAAATTGGCTCTTGCTTTCTCTCACAGGTATTGTCCACACACTTTCTTAAATAATTTTTTATTTTATTTTTTTTTTAAATCTAAATGATCAAATGTTGTCATTTTTCTTTTTAGGGAGAAGCCTTCTCTATTTACTCGGAGTATTGTAACACACATCCAGCAGCTTGTGCTGAGCTGCAGCGACTCATGAAACTGAGCAGATATAAACATTTCTTTGAGGCCTGTCGGCTCCTTCAGCAGATGATTGACATCTCCATTGCTGGTTTCTTGCTCACCCCTGTCCAGAAGATCTGTAAATACCCCTTGCAGTTGGGAGAACTTCTCAAGTACACTACCAAGGACCACAGGTCGCCTGATCAAATCATCACTGCACTACTTGTGGCACTCATGCACTACTTTTACATATTTCAGAATTGTTATATGACAGCACTCTGACTACTCATGTTGAGGCATCGTCTTCATTGCACTCTAAGCTGTCTTATTTTCAGCCATTGAGTCATATGTGCCAAATTCCACATTCTGTTAGTAAGGTGTTGCTGCAGACACTTTAATATTATTATTAAATAAATTGATTGGAAAGTTAATCAACTCTTTTGATACTCAATTAATTGTTTAAGGCTTTCATTCAGCAAATATGCTGAACATTGGTGGGGATTGTTTTGTCTATCATTTTTAGTTGATATTATTTTTTTCTATCATTTTACAGGATGAACAATTATCAGTTAATTTAATAAATTCAGAGTAATTAATAAATTGCACTCATCTTTAGTTGCAGCCCTACTCTTTATGAAGCTATAGCAACCAAATTCTATGTGACTTACTAAGCTGGTGTCTGGGTGGCTTTGTAGAGGTTACTTAAGTTACTTTACATATTGGGATAGAGATAGTCTAGTATGTAGCCCAGTATGAGGTAATGTTCGCTTTGATTTAGTCCTAATGCTTTGGCGGTAAATGGCATACCCCAAGGTACCAGGGTCTATGTAGTCTTAATTTGATATGGAACATATTAATACTGAAGGTCCTTGTAATTTAATTACTTTAGTTTCTATATTCGAAAAAGTCTTCCCAGTGAAAACTGGCGTTCATCAGGGATGTGTTCTGGCTCCTACACTGTTGGACATGGACTGGGTGTTTGGTAGATTTGTGTAAAACAGCAACTTAGGTGCCTTTGTTGGCTAGGACAAATTTACTGACCTTGACTTCATGGATAGTGCTATGAGCTTTGCGGAATCAGTGGTTGCGCTAATCACAGCACTTCAGAAGCTGAGCCAGGAATCCGAGTTTCTGGGTTTGCAATTATCCTGGAGCAATACTAATCTTGACTTCCAACGACTTCCTGGCCTTAGCCATCAGAAGTGGATCTGCAGTTAGTGGTGAACTTGTAGAGACATTCACTTATCTCCGTAGTGATATTCATGTCTCTGGGTCTTCGGCCTTTGAGATCGGGAGATGCCTGGGAAGCGCCTACTGAGTCATGAGGTCACCGGACAGAGGTGTTTGACAATGTTGATATCTTTGCATGACAGCGTCAGTCCAAGTCTTTAGGGTCCTGGTGCTTCCTGTCTTACTGTACGGTTGTGAGACTTGGATGCTAACCAGTGACCTAAGGTGACGACTTGATGTCTTTGGTACTAGGTCTCTTTGGAGAATCTTTGGGTAACGCTGGAATGATTTTGTGCCAAGAGAACATTTACTTGGGAGACTAAGATTAGGGGCATCACTTGCTTTGCATTGTTGGCTAAGACATTTTAGCCATGTGCCGCGTTTCTCTTGCCATGATCCAGTGTACAGGTGTCTTGGTGTTGAAGACCCCAGCGGCTAGAGAAGGCCAAGGGAACGGCTATGTTTCCCCTGGCTGCAGCACATAGTCACTTTTGAGAGGTGGGGATGGGCCGGTTAGCTGCCTCGGTGACTGCCATACAGGGTGGTTCCGTGGTGTGGTGACACACAGTACCAGCACATGCTCTCATACTTGACTTGGCATATTTGAAAAATAGTTATTGTTGGAAACAATCTTTCTGTGAGTTTTATTTCTATGGTGGAGCCTCACTGATTATTTGCTTCTTTATTACAGTGACTACAGCAGTGTGAGTGAAGCGTATAAGACTATGAAGAATGTGGCCAGTCTGATAAACGAGAGAAAAAGAAGGCTGGAAAGTGTCGACACCATCGCTCATTGGCAGGTCTCCATTCTGCACTGGGAGGTGATGACTATTAAATATTTCTACAAGATTTATATTGTGGTTCTTATAACTAGATTATATCCTCTTCCAGCTTTGAGGTAAAGTAATTGATTTGCAGAGTTGTGGAAATTAAAGGAAAGCCTGATGAAACAAAAGATGAATATCTCCATACTGAGGGTCTGCATTATTATGCAATTAGTACATCATCATGCTCTGTTGGGGTCCTTTTGTGTTGTTGGAGGGACGAGTCTTCACAAAACCGTACAAAGTTATTCTGAGTGCTAACTTTCCTGGGCTTCTTTGATGAAACGATTCCGTCCTGATGGGAGTGCTCTCATGTGAATGTTGCAATATAAATCATTTGCTCTGGTTTTTAGTCACCAGATCTCATCTCATTTGAACACTATAGTATATTCTGGACTGACGGTGCTCTCTGCTGACATCATCAAGATGCCTAAAGAGGGAATGTTGTTGGGCAGGATGTGGCCTCGCCCTTCCAGTAGAGTTTTTCCACTCAGAATGTTCCCTCTGTGGACCATAGTTGTGATGCAATGGACTAGTCCTATCCGTCACTTTCATGTTCCCAGAGGTAGACGGTAGATCGTCTATTAGTCCAGCTGTTTTTTTTGTTACAAATGGAATCCAGTTTGTTGGGTTCTGAACCAATTCATCGTTGGTTGAAATGTCAGGAAAATGTATTAAATTGTAATGACAACAGAAACGATATCAGAGTTGTGAAATTCTGAGAATCCATTCCAAGGAAGACGGAGTCTCTTCTGACTTATTGGGGCCCGCCCAGCAGCTTACTAGAACACCCCTTTGTATATAATTCCATAGGTATAGCATGTATGCAACATATATCGTTTACTATATGTGTATGTAAATTTTTATTTATTTATTTTTAGGGCCCTGATGTGCTGGAACGCAGCTCTGACCTGATCCACTCTGGCGAGTTAAATCGAATCGTCCGGCAAGGCAAAATGCAGCAGCGCAGCTTCTTTCTGTTTGATCACCAGCTGGTTTTCTGCAAAAAAGATGTCCTACGCAGAGACCTGCTCCACTACCGTGGGCGGCTGGATATGGACCAGACCGAGGTGGTGGACCTGCCTGATGGGCGGGACCCAGACCTGGGCCTGACCCTGAAGTGCGCTCTGCGCCTGCGCCACGCCTCCACCCTGGAGAATGTGTGCATACTGTGCTGCAGAAAGGCCGAGGACAAGCAGAGGTGGTTACAGGCTTTTGCCAAGGAGAGAGAAAGAGTCAAGGAGGACCAAGAGATGGGTGAGATGTCAAATTCCTGTGATGCTAAATGTTAACTGTGGGTAGGCATCGGAGGATTAACATCGCACAAGGAGTCACTGAAGGAAAGGTTTGGTAGTAACTACTTTGACTTTGTGTATGTGTGACTGTTTCCACGACAGGGATGGAGATCAGTGAAGAACAAAGAAAGCGGGCCATTATTAATGCCCGAAGAGCCAAACAGGGGAAAATAAAAAGTAAGTGCATTTCTGGATGCAGATAGATCACTCTTTAAAATTTTAAATCTTATTAATTTGCTCCTCACTCATGATTTTCATTTTGCCATCTTTTAGCTATAGGTTACTCCGGTTCTGTTCCTCCTCACCACCAAAACCTTCACCCACTTCACCAGCGTCACGTCACCATCCCAACCAGCGTGCCTCAGCAGCAGGTGTTTTCTCTGGCCGAGCCCCCGAAACGAAAGCCTTATCACCTTCTTTACAGCATCACACGGAACGCCTTTTTCCGAAAATGAGGCTTTGCTCCCTCGTCCGTTTCACTGTTTCTCTCCGTTCATCTTTGGACAAAATCCAAACCCATCCTGAAGACTTAAAGAACACTTTTTGGTTTTCCTGTTTCCAGAACCTACCTGTGAATGTACTGTCAGTTTTTGTGCCTTGTATGTTTTGTAATGTGTCTGTTGTTGTTGTAGAATGTTGAAGTGCAGTGCCTACTTTGGAAGAGGTATCACAAAAGTGTTAAAATATCGACTCTGTCCATTTCGTTGGTGTGTCAAGACACTAATCAACTAAAGCTGAAGAGACCGCCCCACCGCACCCTCTATCAAATCCAGCTGAAATGTTTCTGTTAATTATGACAATGATGTTTATTCAGCTTTTCAGTTGACAAACATGGTTTTAGTTTATTTCACAAAGGCTGGACCCTTTTGAGTTGTGCTGCGAGTCTGTCAGCTCTGAGCACAAAACAGCCAGAGACGACAGTTGACCATTTACCCTGATAACGATGAAAATAAACTTATATATAGATAAAATAGTATCATTGTACGTGTTTTATTTGAACTGGGCGCTCATCACTTTATTGAAAGGGGGAAACGGACAAAGTATTTTGAGTTTTCAAGTGAAGGGAGCGAGACAAGTTAATGAATGAAACCTTAACCGTAGGACTGGAGGAGGGACGTTGCCATCAGCACGATCCTAGTTTCCTCACTGCTCACCTGTGCTGAAGGATCTTGTTTCATGCACCTGTTGGCTGTGCGTCTTGGGCACAGTGCGCTGTGTGACTGCGCACGCCGCTGTGGTTTTGTTACTGGTGTTTGTAAGCCAGGTTCTGCCCCAAAGGACAAAATGGCTTTTAAAAACCTAAAAAATTAGGTAGGGACTTGAAGGGATGCCTGTGTCATGGGCACAGAGTGCACAGAGAACGAGCAGCCGAGTGGAGATGATGACACATCTCAGCAGGATGCTGCCAGTGTAAGTAGTAATCTATATTTCTAGAAGCAATGTGGGTGAACGTAGCTGCGTTTTGATTATCTACCTCTTGGACGTGTGTAGACGTTGATTGAAGCAGTTATTGCTACATCAAAATGGTCACATTTGTGGTGATAAAATAAACTGATATTTCAATGTATGTAGTGCTACCACTCGTTCAGTATGGGATGACACTGAATGAATAATATATGAGCAGTGGGTAACTCAATGAGTGCTGTATCTAATGGTGCTCTTGGTTCTTCGAAATGATGGAGCATCGTTTCCAGCAATCGCATTACACAAGTTGCATGCACACTTGGAACTAAATGTGACATCTTTTGTTTAACTTCATCAACGTTTATTCTCTTTTTGTGGCACAAAAACCGACCATATTGACATGCAAACTAGTCTGTACATTTCGGATTGATTAGCGTCTTGGTTAGCCTCGTGTAATGTGAGCTAGCCAACATGAATAAGGGACAGATAAGGGAGCGGTAGCCAAGGGGTTATGACATTTTGACCTCTTGACATCTCCAGTAATTCAACCTACATATGGTGACTGCTCTGATACAGTTGGTTGAACTAGGCTACATGAAGGGATGCTTGTTCTTTTGGTGTCATTTGAGCATCGTTAACCGCATCCCTAATGGAAGGAGCATAAATTGGGCTGACCTTTTGAAAGGGCAAATCAAATCAACTGCTGGTTGCAATGGCACTTTACATAACGATGTGACCCCTGCAGATTGCAGATGTGTCTGTGGAGGTGGCCACAGTGGATCACACACTACAAAAGCTACGCAGAAAGTGCAGGAGACGCCGACGGAAGACCAGCGATCTGAAGAAACTGTGGTCCCGACTGTTGAATGTCCAGTACCTCGCGCTCATCGTGGCAGCAGTGGTTTTTGTGGTGGTGGTGATCATGTGGTCACTGCTGTGGGTGTTCATATGTAAGTATACGTGACACGGCTACAATAAAGGTAAAGATTTTTACAATGCCGTCACGCAAGATGAATTTGACATCAGAATTAACTAGAAAGCAATAGTAGCTACCAGGACCCTGCAATTAGCAACAAAGCTTCACAAATCAAATTCAAATAAAATGCCTACTTTACACGTGCCTGCTGCTGCCACCGTGGCCTGGACCCAGATAAGCGGCATTGAATGAATGAATTTCCCATTGTACCAACATTCCTATTTAAAAGAAGTCCTATGTAGGCCCTGAGGCCCATTAGTGCCAGCACTTAACCCTAGATTGCATAGCATGAAGCGGATGAGAGTCTATGACTCCCCGTGGACAGGAGGCCAGTCCGACACAGGTTACTTCCCCCAGGACACACAAATGGCATGAACAGGAATCAACCCCAGCTCTACATATTGGTAGCCCAACTCCTTATCCCACTGAGCTACCTGCTCTACGATATATAATAGAATTATTACAAATTATTGTGTTAAAATGCCAACATGGCCCAAAATAGCAGGTCCACGGGTCCTCACCTGTATCTATCGGAAGCCAAAAATTTCAGAGCTAAATACGCAGTAGTTTTTATGGAGCGAGTTAGTGACATTTTGGGGACCCACTCGCATATTGACTGACTCAATCAGTCATATTGTTGTCCTGCTAATGGGGCTGCCTGAACATTGGGCTACTTAGTGGAGGCGCATTGGTGCCATACTTGAGTCGGTACAAACTCACTTTGGACGTTAATTTTTTTACATCTGCTATTGTCAGTCTGCAAGCTGTACGTTCATGACGTGCACTGTTGATCTGTGTGAATAAAATAGACTTGTTTTGTATTTAAAGTGAAGAAGTGTGTTGCTGTACTTTAAAACATGCACCGCAGCTCTGTGCGGAACTCGGCAGCAGCTCTGACTGCCTGTTCGCTACACTGGCACCGTGCATAAAAAATAAAATAAAATCGAGAGGAAACGCGCACTGATTTAGTGAATCAGGTTTTATTTATCCGACACTGATCAATTAAAAAAAAAAAAAAAAAAACTAAAAAAAAAAACTTTATTTGGTCGATTCTATCGGATTCTGATCGAATTCGATCAGATCGGGACATCCCCAGATTTAATCTTAATATCGGATCACTGCCAAGTACGATTTAGCACTTGTCGGACAGATAACTGGTACAAAGCATTAACTTGCTGCCAGAGAGTGTCTAGTTGTCAGACAAGTGGAAAAACTGTTCATGTCGAGACACAAGTCAACATTCAAGTAAAGTTTTCAGCAGTAAACATGTAGATCAACCTTGGCCTAGTGAACCCAAAGCAGATAGCAGGCCCCAAACATTCAAGTTCTAGTATTACTACGTCCACGACAATAACCCAGTGACGACACAATGTGGACGACACAATGTGGCCAACACGCACCTCCTCGGCACTACAGCAGTGGACTGTAAATTTTAACATCAAGGTTGTATATCCCCTTTCAGTGCACAGTGTTTCCTGATGAATCCAGCTGTTGCCACTGTTTCCGACATGGCGCACGTGTTGCACATGGAATTGTGGGTATATGTCAGTGTAGGCAAAAGAATTGGTTAAATAGTTTTTGAGTAATCTTGCTGACGAACCAATAAATGTTCCACTGATGATTTACTGCAAATTCATCAGTGTGCCAATAATTATCACGTATATTTTGTCAGTATTTTATTTTTAAAATTTCCGTATATTAAAGTATTTTGTATTGCTGTTCAATAATTTTGTACATTTCATTAAATAATAATTGAATTACACAAAACTGGTTCATTAACATTTATTTTTGAACATATTTCAAATTCTGTAAAATTCGGCGGTGCCAATAATTCTGACCAGGACGGTATAATGCTGCAAGTCGGCAGTCGATAATTCCGAGTTAGTATTTTTGACTTCAAATCTAAATGCATTCCAGTGCATCTGCTTGGGAAAACATGGATGCCCACAGCAAACTCCTGGTTGGGGACATCGAGCTCCTTTCCGCAATATTTTCATCCACTGTCTTGGGAGAGGGATTGTCACGAGTTTGTGACCCACCGCCGTACTGACAGCAACACCAAGATCCACAACTCAAGTACCCATCAGTTAAATTTATTGCATAAGGCTTTTGCCATCAAACACTGCATACAAGTAAAAACTGACAAAAATGTTATTCTGCTCACTGTGTGCCCTGCGATATTGCTGTGACTTTAGATAGACAAACTCGGTCTACATGGATCTTGCCCGAGTTTCCGACTTGAATGACTGTTCCATTGCAGTTTTCCGAGTCGGGGCTCATTTTTTTCCCCTGAGTACAATGGAACACAGCATAATGCCCAATTAACTTAATGCCCATGCATCTTGTTGATGTATTTAGTTCGCAGGGAAAGCAACAGTGGAGCGTATTTTGCTGGTATGTTCCGTGTTGCCAATGTGGAGTTCATCCCAGAGTATCGCCAGGCAGAATCCCATGAGTTTGTTTCCATGGCAAACAAAATACAACATGTGGTATGTGTCACCCCACCCTATTATTCATTTAACTGTTTGAGATTTTACGGAGTGATGGTGTTAACTGCTGATGCGTTGTAGGTGAGCAATGTGTACAAGATGTCATCAGTGGCAAGACTCTACAAGCATGCCGTCATTTCAGATCTCAGGTACAGTGGGCCTGTTCATCATGTTCAGGAAGTCATGCTGAAACATTCCCATGAGATTTGCAGGTTGAATTGTTTGTTTTTTGCAGAATTCACATTTAAGGGTTGTGAAAATGATAATGTGATGAGAGAATGTGTTTTACAAGCAAGAAAAGCAGAAATTCAGCTAAAACAAAGGCTAAGATGAGTCAAGCACTTAAAAAAATGCTTTGTTTTCTTTGTCAGACTCCCTGTTCTGGGAGCGTGCGCTGGTGCTGCGTGTCTCTACATGCACCACGCTACAGAACCGCCTTGGGTCCCGAATGGCAGACAATCGTTCCATCCCCACCTCTCAAAAGTAACCATGTACCCGCTGCAGCCAGGTGAAACGTGGGCGACCCCTTGTCCTTCTCCAGCCGCTGTGGTCCTCAACAAGTCGTGCTTGATGGACAAAATGTCATAGATGGCATTCCCTCATAATGCAAGTGATATTCCTCATCTGAGTCTCCTTAAGTAACTGTTCGTTTGACACAAAGTCAGTCCAGCAGTACCCAAGAATCCTCCAAAGAGACCTGGTACCAAAGACACCAAGTCATCGCGTTAGGTCACTGGTTAGCGTCCAAGTCTCACAACCATACAGTAAGTCAGAAAGCTCCAGGACCCTAAAGACTTGGACCTTCATTCTCCTGCAAAGATAAAGGCATCGCCGAAAACCTCTGTCCACAGACCTCATGACTCCCTAAGCTCTTGTCAGGCGTCTCTCAGTCTCAAAGGCCAAGGACCCAGAGACATGAATGTCACTGCCGAGATAAGCAAATGTCTCGGCAGTTCAACACTTCGACGATACGCTTCTGACGGTCAAGTCCAGGAAATCATTGAAAACCCGAATTCTAGTCTTGATCCAAGACAATCGCAAAGTCAAGATCAGTAAAGCTTTCTTCTCTAGCAAAGGCACCTAAGGTGCTGATTTCTATAACCCTACTTAACACCCACTCCATGCAAGCATTAAACGGTGTAGGAGCCAGCACACATCCCTGACCGACCGGGAAAAATTCAGATGTCTGTACACAGCATCTGTGTGTAGGCCAGCCACGATGTCCAGCAACTTCATGGGGATCCCTGATATCATC
>OMMV01205688.1:0-10434 GCA_900302635.1 Chatrabus melanurus
CCTCTCTTTCTGTCACTCACTCACTCTTGCTCCTTTTTTTCCCTGCCACCCACTTTCCTCTGGTAGTACAAAGGCTGTTGCTATAGCAATGAAACATGCTAGAAATGCACCTCAGCCTCACTTTTACCCCCTTTGCCGTATTAGCATACGACCCGTATCACTTCTGTCTTGATTTCTGTGCCACTTGCTCTGCACTCATCAAAGAAAACCTGGTGCCATGTTGTGTCGGTCCAGCTTGGACCAAAATAAAAAATAAAAAAATACATAAAACATGTTCTGTGGGATTACTGTAAATCGTGTGCGTGCTGTTCACTGCAGATTTCCCAGCGCTCTGTCCCCACATCTTGTCTATTGTATCTCTGTGAGTGGGTGAGGGTGGAAGTTCTTTGTCCTTTTTCGCTTCAGGCCTGGACGTCTTTCCTGTCTAAGCACTTATTCGGTCTGTTTGGGTGAAGCTCCCGGTGCTCCTGGCTGTGCTGCATTTCCACTCAGCTATTTTCCTGACTTTAATTGCAGGTTTTTAAGGATGGCATGAAATAGTTGCACCTAATGATGTGCTTCAAAGCTTTTCAGTATCTACATAAGAACATTGTAAGAGACCTTTAAAAATGCAAAGTGAAGGTCGGAGATTTGAGGTTTGCACGGAACGCTGCACACCACGAGCTGCCCTCGCGCTCGCCCGTCGCACTCGCTCTCTTTGTCAGCTTCCTAACCGTCTCACCCACAAACCATGAAAGAGCTACAAAGGTGTTGTTGACATTGTTTTTTTTTTTTCCTCCAGCAGATAAGTCATCAATTAGCATATTCTCTTCATTACGGTAGTGATGAGCACGGACCATCTGAGTGTCACAATACCTCAGCGTTATTAAAAGGCTCTCATGGGATTTCTCAGGCACATCAACCCAGCATTAGCATATGCCATTTTTCATCTGTCCCTGCTGTCATTCAGCAGCCTGTGCTGTTTTTGCAGCTCAGGTTCAAACTATTAATGCGCTGAAATTTTTATTTTCTCAACTTTATTTTGCATTAAGTCTTCTTGGAGTTCCATTTCCCTCTCATAGCTGTAAGAAAATTCAGGAGGGTCGAGCTACAGACAGTGGAGTAATTGGAGCTCCACTATCGACTGGAAACATGTCACAGACACTCACGCTACACTGGAAATACGTGTCTCCACACTTCAAATGAGGAAGTAGCTGAGTCAAAGCCATAGAAGCCAAATTTTTTTTTTGTTTGTTTGGTTGTTTCTTTCAGTGCTTTATTTGGGTTACATTTAGGGTTAGATCACATGTTTCTGGTCTAAAATGTAGCTCTACATTTCTCACTGTTTGCAACCAGACCCTTCAGAGAAAAACTCTGATTTTGCAGCTGAGGAAGGAAAGTGTTTGTTTGTTTGGTTTTGAAGAGAGGAAAGAGCCATAAGACACAAAGGCATGTCCAACTTGTTGCAACTAATTGCAACTAATACAAAACCTACCCTGTGGGTTAGAAAGACAACCCCAAGTTTTCACCTTTTAACAAACTTTGTAGACACCGTCAGGTCCACAAGTAGTTGGACCATCATTTTTGTAATTATGCTTCTATACACCACCACAGTAGAACTGAAATGAAACAATCAAGATGTTCTTGTAGTGTAGACTTTAAACTTTATTACAAAGTGATGATTTTTATGAACAATAATCCTTATATTTAGTTTGCCCAGTTATTTATGGCCTCTGAAAATGGAGGAACTGTGGCCGCATTCTCTGCATCACATCAGGCCTGTTCCTGGTGGGTGCTGGACTCCGTCAGGGCTGCCCCTTGTCACCAATCCTGTTTATGATTTTCATGCACAGGATTTCAATGCACAGTCAGGGATTGGAGGGCGTCCAGTTTGGTGACCTCAGAATTACATCTCTGCTTTTTGCAGATGATGTGGTTCTTTTGGCTTCATCAGGCAGTGACCTCCGATGTGCACTGTGTAGGTTTGAGGCCTACTGTGAAGCGGCTGGGATGAGAATCAGAACTTCAAAATCTGAGACCATGGTCTTATGTCGGAAAAGGGCGGATTGTCCCTTCTAGGTCAGGGTAGACTTATTGCCTCAGGTGGAGGAGTTCATGTATCTCGTGGTCTTGTTCATGAGTCGGGGTAAGATGGAGAGTGAGATCGACAGAGGTCTGAGGTCCTGTGGTTGCTGAACCGAACTGTTGTGGTCAAGAAAGAGCTGAGCCAGAAGGCGAGGTTCTCAATTTACCAGTTGATTTACGTTCCTATCCTCACCTATGGTCATGAGCGTTGTGTAATGAACAAGGTCGCGGATGCAAGCGGCAGAAATGAGGTTCCTCCGTCGGGTGTCTGGGCTTACACTCAGGGACAGGGTGAGAAGCTCGACTATCTAGGAGGGACTCAGAATAGAGCCGCTACTTCTTCGCATTGAAAGGAGCCAGCTGAGGTGTTTCGGGCATCTGGTGAGGATGTCCCCTGATCGTCTCCCTAGGGATGTCTTCCAGGCATGTCCAACTGGGATGAGGCCCCGGAGAAGACCCAGGAAACGCTAGAGGGATTATATTTCTGAGCTGGCTTGGGAATGCCTCGGGTCCCCCAGGAAGAGTTACAGGTCTTGGCCGAGGATAGGGAAGTGTAGGCTGAGCTGCTTCGTCTGCTGCCACCACGACCCAGACCCAGATAAGGGGCAGAAAATGAATGAATGAATGTGTATAAAAATGGCTGTAATTCCTAAAAGGTTCATGCACCTTTTGAATTAAAGCTGAAAGCCTCTCATAAAAGCACATCTTAATTGTTTGAATTCAACTCTACTGTGGTGGTGTACAGAGGAAAATGTACAAAAATTTGCATCGCTGTCCAAATACTTATGGACCTGACTGTATCTGTAAGTCTGTGCAGCATGCATTTAAGGTGCAGCTCGTTCAGCTGGACTTTGAGATGGACCTCAAATGCAAATTCCTGATTGAATAGAAGGAAAAGGTCCTCAGGAGTGTCCACACAAAAACGCATTGCCTGTAGCATGTTTAATGGTAAGATAAAGACTGTTCACCCTGACTTAAACTGTGCTCTGATGCAGACATGGAGTGAGTGAGTTTTTCTTTTTACATTAAAAGTGTGTGGTTGCTGTTGTTTTTGTATTAAAGCATGTGTTGTTATGCATCTTAATAATGTATTACCAGGAGCCCACCATTTCATTTCAAACCATGTTTAAAGTCTAGACCCCTGTGAAAACGGAATGCTCTGAAATTTTGTTTGGTTTGTTGGTACTGCATGCCAGCTAATAGGGGGAAGAAGAACAACAGTGTAAAAATAAGGTACAAACCAGAGTTATGAAAATTTTGTTTTTTCCATTAGTTATTACGTTTATTAATTTTTTTGTTTGTTTTTGTTTCCAATTCTGTTTCATGGTTGTATGACGTGCTAAGGTGCATCCCTGTGCACACAGTGTACGTGCATCATGAACTTGCCATGTGGTAACTTTTGCGCCCTTTACATCGCAGAAAAACTGCGCTCGACTTCAGACCAGGTTTTTGCTCATCTATGGCGCAATCACTTTCTGCTTCTACACAATAGTAATCCATCTGCATTGCGCCTGACCGCACCTCATTTTTAGACTAATTCACCCACAGGTGCACAAATGAGTGCAAGTAGATTTGTGATTTAAAGGACATGTTTTGCTGTACATGAAAATTACAGTTCCATCAGTTGTACACTACCAATAACACTTGAGCCACGCTGTGCGCTGCTTTGCAGCAGGTGGAAGATAAGATCCTTTGAGTCATTTAGAGGAGATGAGAGATGCCCCATCAGGTGAGTCAGTGAGACAGAATATTATTTCCTCCTTGTCTGTGCAGATGGACGTGTGTAAGATGTGATGATGTACCATGTTGTATTGCTGAGCTCCAGGGCTCCATCTGTCACATTCAGCATGTTATTTCCAATAAGATCTTCACTGCAAATCAATCAGCACCTTAAGGCTCTGCTTCTAAAAAAAGAAACACTGATAGCAGTTTGCAGTAACAGTAGATGAGGATGGCGACCACAACATTTATGCATGCAGGCAGGGTATAGGAGGATGGCGCCTTCTGTTTCTGTGCTGGAGAAATGATAATGTTGCTAAAAGTGGAAGGGAGGGTAGAGAGCGGTTGTACGTGAGGGTGAGGAACAGGATGGCAGTGCTGAACCTGGGACCGTGGCTTTCAGATGCTGCCCGGGAAGAGCAGACGGCACCGGCAGGGGTCAGGAAGCAAACGGCCGTGAACACAAGCGGGGAGTTAAAGTGACAGGTCAGTGCTCGTCTCATCTTCAGTCCATCACACGATCCCTTTGTGGTTCAATCAAACCAGAAATATCTTGACTCAACTGGACTGCAGGAGAATATGCTGCCGTGCAAACAAAACTATGTCCCACTCATTCACAATGACACCAGAAATGAAACCAGTCAGAAAAATGAGGCTATCTAGATGTTTCTGTAATGTGACAGTATGTTGTTTAAGGTGAGGCCAAAGTCCAAATTCAGCCATTTTGAAGACTAGATTGCCCTGAATTGTTCTGAGTGCCGAAGATAAAAACTAATTTCACATCCCATTAGACATTTGAGAAGGAGCGGCTGGTGGACGCACAGCGGGCAAACACCATCAAGAAAATTACCGTTAACAACTGCTGCCAAAGAGCAGTTAAAGGTCATTGGCCAGCCGAGGTGGGTCGCACCGTCAATATCAGAACCTCAGTGCAGGCGCTGGGTCCTTCCTGGGTTCACTAATGAGGGTAAATCAAGCTGCCGGTTGACCCCCTCCTGTGGCGCCACATCATCAGTCGGTATGAACACACTTCAGAGATGGCATTTACTCAACCTCCTCCCTGTGTCCTGCTTCCTCCTCTTTTTGTTGGTAAAAGGTAATTTTGGTTCTCCTTGTGGATAATGCAGCACCCTAATAGGGTGAACGCCAATCAAACTGGTCTTTCTCTCTCTCTCTCTCTCTCTCTCACACACACACACACACACGCACCGATACATTTCTCCTTCAATCTCTTTATGTTTGGCTCCTTTTCTCTCTTCACCTCTTTTCATTGGCTGTCTTTCTCACTCCACCTCACTCATAATCCTCTCTGTCTGCCCAGTGCCCCGACTCAGCATTAAACTCCCTCAAAAGCTCAGCTCAAGGTCACTTTGTGAAGCCACAATAGCTTTTTTAACCCCTTGTCTGTAATATATGACTCAAGTATGAGTCAAAGTTGGCTCACACCAAAAAGAATATATGCAATTTTTAATTTTGTAGCGGCGATTTGCTGCTTCCTCTCCTTTTCTCATGAATTAAGGGGTTGACACACAACAGCACCATCAAACAAACACAGTGACAGTGACAATAGCTGTGAAAGTGACATGCCGACAAAGACAGTGCTTGCAGAAACAGCAAAGATGCAATGATGGGCACAGTTCTGCTAATCCATTAACTTTTAATCAGCTAACTTTGTCATGAGCAAATTAGCTTTTTGATAACTTTGAAAACCATTAATGGCCCAATTAGCTTCCGCTACATTTAGTTCCACTAACTTTAAGTCTGCTAACATTTTGTTGAATAAAGTATAACGGTCAAAAACATTTGACACCCTAAATAAATACACATATGTTCCTGTGGGAGCTTATATTTCATTTGAACTAATGTCACAAGGGACATTTTATTGATAAATATTCTAATTTTAGAGAACAGTATTGGTCAATAATGTTTACATTTATGCACCAATTATTTTGTGTACATACATACATACATACATACATATATACATATATATATATATATAAAGTCATCCTCTGCTAGCCTGTTACCCTCTCCCATTGTCAAGGCTGAACTATGTTACTAATCATAACGCAGCAGTCTTGTGTGTTTTTCTGCATATGGCAACTTCCAGCTTTTCCATTTTGTTGGCTAGTAATGTTGCATTCGTGATGAAAAGGATTGCAGAGTTTTGTGCACCTCCTAAATCACTTTCTGGTGGACAGCAATCCATGAGGACCCCGGTGGTCTGGTTGGTTCTGACAGAATGTTGTTGTCGTGGTTTGTCTTCCAGCTGCTCCCGGGTGCTCGGGGTCACCACAGCAGATAGAGTATAGACTGGCACAGCCAGACTAATTCTCAATTCTAAACTGAGAATTAGCCTGGTCTCCATTCACGTCTCATTTCCAGGAGGCAGTATCAATGGACGCAGACAAAACCGCCTCTGGATGCAATTGGATAGTCATACAACCAATCAGAGCAACAAAGCATGTGACATAGGCAGAGTGACAACCAGATGCGCGCGTCATAATGTGCGCAGAGAACGTGTGTCTGCAATGCATGTCATGTAACGTGAATGAAAACTGGTGAAAATAAGGTCTGTGGTTTAAAATGGCTGTTAATGTTTTTCTCCCCAGTAAAACCGCCTCTGTCAGCACCAGTGCAAAGCTTCTCTCTCCGCTAAAGGCGCAATCTCACTATAACATTTACCCCAGTGTTTGGTGAATGCAGGGAAAGGTCGAGAAAAGTAGCCAAACGTCAGCAAAAATCACATTACCAGAGGTTGGTATTGAACTTCAAACGCAGCATGGCGTTCCGCAAAAAGGTGGGCATTAGCCCGCGCTCCATTAGAACAAACGGGACTTTTCCCAACGTGGCAATGTGTGGAAGAGGGGTTCGACACACCACTGTCCAGTGATTCTGAGCAGGCAGGGCGAAGCAGCACCCAAACGTTAACCTGTCGACGAGCGCACCAGTAATTTAGGCTAGCGGAGGCTAACGGATGCTAGTGGAGGCTAGCAGAGGGAACTTGGTCACACACCCCCCCAAGGATCACAGGGCAATAGCTAAACAAAGGGGTTTTATGTTTGTTTTGTTTTTAATTTTACGGTGCACTGGCCATCATCCTCACTCTGTTATTCATACATGCACTGTTATTCTTACATGCACTGTTATATAAGGTTGTATGATATGAATGTGGATTTTTTTCAGCTCACATTCATTGTGTTGTTTGTACTTAACTACATTATGTATGTGATCGCTATTTGTTGCGTTTGAGTGTGTTTCATTTGAAGTGTAGCTGAGTCAGAGGGTGACAGTGTTATGGTGGAATTTTAATTTTCAATGTTTTATGGGACACTTGAAGTGGCCGTCTTTCTATCTCTGACTGTAATAAGGTCAGCTGTGAGGATGTGTGCGTGCCATGTTATGTTCAAGGGCAAGACTAACAACATCCAAAATAAATTTGGCCTTCAGCATATCCCAATTATATTCTCTGTGTATATGAGCTACAACAAGTTGTTTTATTCATTTGTCAGACCTTTGGGGAAATAGTTTGCAGTGTTGCTGCGTACATTAATGACGGTTTCTTAGTCTTCTGCAAAAGTTCAGTGCGCTCCCGACAGCAGTAATGGAGAGATACAAATATGAACTAACGGGGCATGCCTCCAGTGGAGTAATAATAACCAACAATTACTACCTAATTGCAGAGCAGGTGGCTCTGAGATAGGAGTTGGGCTACCAATATATAGACTATGGTTAAATCCTATGTGTATGCTTCAGATGACCTCTCAGTCCACCCAGCTGTGAATAGGTACCAGCCTTGGCTGGGGAAGTAACCTGCGATGGCCTGGCATCCTGTCCATGGGGAGTCGTAGCTTTTTGCTGCGATATCTGGGGATAAGCATCAGCACCAATGGGCCTCAGGACCTATATAAGACTTACTTGACTTGACTGACTGACAGAAGTCAGAATTTGGACTTTTATCATCACAGGTCTTTGTGGCATCATAAAGCAAAAAAGAGATAAAAGAAAAACCTACTGTGTTAAAAGACTTAAAATAACAGGACTGGGAGCATGTGCTGGCGGCACCTCACTGCATCCACCAACCCATGGATCCGCCTTGTGCCCCGACTAGCAATCACCCACAAAGACAAAACACCAGTCCATCTTTACCATCTCAAAAGTAGCCATCTATCTACCAAAACTAGGTGATACATGGATGTCCCCCTGAACTTTTCGAGTTGCTGGGACCCTCATCACTGAGGTACCTGCAGGCTGGATCATGCTCAGGTAAACGTGTCGCATGGACATACACTATAAACACAAATAAGCAGAGATTACTTTAATTTTCAAAGAATGTCATGCAATGTATAGCAAATACATTTGGTTAAGTTGTTTGCATTATGAAAACGACAAGAATAAAAACTTTTTAAGTTGGATCTTGTTATGAACTATCAAAGAGACAAAGAGGTTGGACTTAAAATGTGACAAGGCAGAATAAAGGTACAAAAGGTTTATTAGAATGTGAAGCTGGATCTGTAGATGAGGCACAGGAGGAGGTGAAGGCGCTGGAAAACTGCCTGGATGCTAAATAGTAGACTGCCAGATCCAGATGGAAGCCAGTGGAGCTAATGGTGGCTGGGAATCTCAAGGCAGGACACAGACAGAGGTTAGAGTCCAAAAGGTACAGAGGGTTACAAAGTAAGTCCAAGATAGTTAGGAGACCAGCTGTACTGCTCAGGAGACTAAGAATATTCTGGCGAAGCTGGAGTAGGACACTCGGGGTGAAATAGTGACTGCCTGATTAGATGCAGGTGTTCCAGCTGCCACAGGTGTCCTCAATCAGCAGCTCCACTGGCAAGGCAGAGGGAAGAGAAAGAGAGGGAGAGATCGAGCGAGAGAGAGGGAGAGAGAGAGAGAGAGAGGGAGAGGGAGCACAAAGCTACCAAACAGGCAGAAAGCACAACAGATCTACTGAGAAACCAATTTTAAAAGAACTAACCTTTTAAGTTAAATCGACTTAGAGGCCGAGTGGAACAGACCAAAAATCTTTAATACACTGATTATTCCTAGGTTTTATGAGGCCCCTTAAAGCGATACGTATCTTTTGATTCCTGCAGATAAGTGTCACTCCCCTTGGGTGACACACTTGTCCATCGCATTGTTACTCCCCAGCCGTTTACTGCTAGGTGACCGTTGTCTTGTGATCATACCGAGAACCAAAACCTGATCTTTAGATTCACATTTCAAATCTTGCGGCACTGGTCCACCTGTTCCACCAATTAATACCTGAGTTTAACTACTTACTTGTTAATAACTAATTATACTATTTTACACCAAACTCTATTTTACACCTTGGCTAAAAACTTTCAAACTCAGTTTTCTCCAACTGAACATATTCCATTTTATCAAATAATATGCAAGTTAAGTCAGTTAGAATGTCCACATTATTTCCATTTAAAGTTATTTAAAACAAATACAAGATAGATTCATTTCATTTTTTTCTTCACTCTGTCAGAACGACAGTGGTCAACACTTTATATACATCGAGTTGAATGTCCCTTTAAACAGCATAAAAGATACAAAAAGGTTTCACCACTTGACAGAGTTGCTTGTAAAACCTTCTTAAAGACTGACTGGCATAATTTAGGATTAACTGGGGAACCATTGGCTCTATTTAAGGGCCTACCTGAAGAACCAGTGCCTTCTTGTGTTTAAGAACAGAAAAAAAACCTCAAGATTTAAGCCAAGACATCCGGAGACACAATGTTGGTTCTCAGATTCTTTCTGCTGAACAATCTTGAAAAGATTTATGTTACCACAAGCTACTGTACAGTCTGTTATGCAAAAACATAAGAAGCTTGGGATGAAGAAGACCCAAATTAATACTCAGGAATTAATGAACTTTTATTCTAAAGGTCCAACAGAACCTCAGGATCACAACTAAGGTATTGATGAAGGAATTGGAGGCATCAGATAGAAATATGACATCATACACCTCAAAGAGAGCGCTCCATCACCATGACCTAAAAGCTTGTTGACAAAGGAGGAAGCGTTTTTTGTGTTCCAGGTTTGCATGTCTAAAGTTGTACCAGGGAACTGGAAGAGAGGACCCAAAGTGCGTTGAGGCAGACAGTGAGTTCTGGTGATAAAACAGAAGGTTTATTGAAATATGTAGATGTAGATGGATGGTGGAAGAGGTCGCTGGTGGAGGAGAACACTGGAGGTCGGGTCAATAGGAGAAGAGCCAGGTAGGCCAGTGGAGCTGGTGGCGGCTGCGAACACAGACAAGGTGGATCGTTCTGGCGACTTCCTCTTGCCCAGCCGGGTCTTAAGTAGGAAGTCGCTGATGATGTTCAGGTGTGCCACAGCCGCAGGTGGAAACGATGAGTAGCTCCACTGGCAGAAACAGGAAACAAACAGGAAACCCAGGAGGAGAGAGAGAAAAGCCGGCCTGGAGCCGACCGCAATCCAGGACCACAACAGTTTCCAGGATCACCTCCCATTGCTCATCCATTAACATTGCCCATGTAACCCCAACATCAAGAACTCCTTTTGGTGCTGACTCACAAGAAGAAGAAGAAGAGTCTTTATTGTCATTGTACATACATATACAATGAAATTTGTCCTCTGCATTTAACCCATCCTAATTACAGTTAGACACAATCCAACCAC